>JACONP010000090.1:0-34941 GCA_016624345.1 Platycodon grandiflorus
TATATGAACAATCTTGATAACAAGGCGAAAAAATAACTAACAACGACCGAGGTTATAACACCGGGAAAAGAGAACAACTACTACATGAACGCCGGCCCGCGGCGTGCGGAACAAAACATAACCGCGAGCTACAACATGCCGGGAAAAGAACTAACTCAATAACAAAGCATGCAAGACACGACATACGTATGTGCGGCTACCAGAATAAGTTTACAATACCACAATAAAAGCCCAAGTAAAGTTTATATAACTTTACATATCCATCGTCCTTACCAAAATGAAAGCGGATAACTAACACGGGATCCTCAAACTTCCAACGTGGCGACCGCGCAAGCTAGCGAACCACTTTTCGGCCTCACCGAGAACTTCGAGTTGACTTGGATCTAAGGAAAATAATTAAACACATGCGGGTGAGTCATAGCATGACGCGATAAGTTACTAATGCAACTAAATGACATGGCATGATGCTCGAGCAATAAACATAACATGGTATCAACATTTATATACCATAACATAACATATACCATCTTACTTGATATACCATCATTCAACTCATATAGCACTTTGAATAACATATAAGTGCTTGTACATACGTTAGAGAAGGAATCATATCTCTTTCTTCAACCTTGTGTAGCTCTCGCATTACACAAACAACCAATAGTGCCTCGATACTGCGTGCGTGGTATGTCGGCGTCCCGACACAATCCGTCGAGTTCAACCTAGCAAGTCAAAGTCATGCGTATTGCTATAATAATTGGGGCTACTTCTCAGCTGCCAGCGGAGAAGAGGTGTGTGCACTCCTTGCGACTTATAGCGATTCACGAATCCCATTAGTAAGACTATAGGTAGATCCCACCATGACATTAATGCGACAACTGACGCCCGGTGGACTTCTGTGACTCATACAAGTAGGTAACATACTCAACTTATGTAATTAACCATCAAGTTCAAAAGTAGTGAACTTGACAAATACCAAGTAGATTATAATTTTCTACAACATATAATCATCAAACATATTGTTTAAAGCTACAAACCACAAATTTAGAGCTACTTTACGAGTCTCTAACATACCAGTATCAAATACTTGGAGGACCATATTCCATACCAAATGAACCCAAATTTTTGTAGTACTTTAACAAATGATTCGGAGAATTATAATCTTCCCAAAAATCCACTTTTGGTGTGAATTCACAAAGTTCATAAATTTGGGTATAATTGCTATATGCAATTGTCACCCTTTTAAGGTTTCTAACATGTTCTTTAGTACAATCCATAGTTGAGCTCTTTAAGCCAACATGCAACATCATCCAAATCAGCAAATCAACACTTAGACATGTTATATAACTCAACATATCATTTAAACATGACAACACCTTGTATTCAAATCATGCATGTAAGATTTAAGAACAAACATGTAATACTTTCTAAGCATACAAGGGGGTTTAGCAACTTACATGTAGAGTGGAAATTAAACCAAGAGATTACAATTTTGAGCCTACTATGTTGGTCTCCAAGTCAGCCTCTACAATTTGATGGTCTTGGATCACAATTTGGATGGTTGGATTTGGAGATGTAGCACACACACACTAGTTATACCTTTATCTCCCACACTTAGTCTCTAGGCAACCATGGATGACTTTGTGAGCAAATGAGAGTTCCTTATGTCTCTCACAAGGATGGAGGGTATTTATATGGTCAACAGGTCAAAGGTAAGTTTAAATCTCAGCCATTGGATTAGTATTGGAGAGTCAACATCACTTAAAATTCAGTCAACAAGTAAGTGAAATTCGGCTATCGCGGCCACCCACGTCTGGCGCATAGATTCCATCGCGGTCGCCGTAGCGGCACTTAAGATCCAAAGTTTGTCGCGTGGGAAGTGTGTAGCATCATGCGTGCGCATTGGGGTCATCGCGGTTGCTTCATGCGCGCATAGGAGCCAGAATGTTGGTATTTTTGCCAAGCTCGCATCAGGCGGCTGCATAGGCTCTGGTTCATGTCTAAGTGACTTCTAAACACTCCAAAATGATACTACAATGTACCCAAGTCACCCTAAAGTGATACCGACTTTAAATCATGCTAGAAACACACCCAAAACTCATCCTAAACAACATGTAGCAATGCTAACAAGAATCACCTCAACTTAAGAGAAATCATAAGTACTCAAATCAAGCTAATGCATTAACATGTATACCATCATAGCATCTTCAAATGTATGTGAATAAAGCAAAACCATATTGAACATGTTTATACATGAAATCAAACAATTATATTAAGCGCAGTAACACAAACAATGCAAGCACATAAGGCATGAAAATTTCAGGTTATTACACATATGGAGTCTAGTTTTGCTCTTGAGCATTCTCAAGTTAATTCACCCTTTTATAATGTGTGTTTAAGCAATAAAAGTCATAAACTTCCTTTTACATTATCCACTATTGTGTCCACCCACTCCCTTTAAATTATTTATTCTAATGTATGGACCTCGCCTATTCACTCATTCAATGGCTTCAAATACTATGTGATCTTTATCGATTACTACACATATTACATCTGGCTCTATCCTCTCAAAAGAAAATCAAATGTTACATCCATCTTTCCTCGTTTCCAAGCCCTGGTTGAAACCCACTTCAAATACAAGATAGTCACCCTTTACTCAGACAATGGTGGTGAGTATACTGGTCTCATCAAAACCACCGGCTTGGCCGCCTACCTCACCACTAATGACATCTCGCACCTCACCTCGCCTCCCATACACCCGAGCACAATAGCTTCTCTAAACGCCAACATCTAGACATTGTCAAAACATGTCTATCTCTACTATCCAAAGCCTCTCTTCCCATCTCCTTTTGGTCGTATGCCTTCCTCACAGCCACCTATCTCATAAATTGATTTTCCACTCCCATACTCTAGATGCTCTCTCCCTATCACAAAATCTTCGGGTGTACCCCAAACTACTTAAAACTTAGAGCATTTGGATGTCTCTGCTATCCCTGTCTGCAACCATACACCACCCACAAGCTCGATCCTCGCTCGACTCCCCGTGTCTTCCTCTGGCACTTTCTCACCCAGAGTGCATATATCTGTTATGACCCCGACCAGCCTAAAGCTCTTCGTCTCCCGCCATGTCCAGTTTGTCAAGTCTAAGTTTCCCATGTCTCAGGTCGAGCTAGGACTTCCCGACCTGACGAGTCAACCCATACTATCTGGTTATTACCCCATGATATCCTCGTGACTTTATATATTTTAGGAATATGCCTATGAATCAATTAATATATATGTTTGCATATTCCAAACAGTGATTTACTTGTTCCCATTATAACGCATGTTTCACAAGTGGCTAAAAGGGCTGCATACCGGTTAGCGTGGCAACTTGCTGAAACATTGGATAGGTCATTAGACTAGGAAGTCTTTGTACATATCCGAGTCTTTGTCCTACCAAGTGATGATGACCTTTCATATGGATTAGCTCTACTAGCAACATCAGACGTCTCATCAGCAGATGTCTCACTAGCAATGCATTATCAGTAATCTTCACTTCAACAGTCCTACTTCAGCAGTTACTCATGTATCATCCATGCTCTTTATCAGACAACTGCAAGAATGCTGATAAATGCAAAGAGGAACATCGGTCGTCTCCAAGCTACAATGTCTACAAAAATTCAAAATAGATCTGTTACAAGATCTTCTTGACAGCTTAAGATACGCATCGATGTCTGCGTCTTCACTATTATCCGATGAACATTTCCTCTTCTGTGTTTGGTCCCAAACTTCAAGACAGATCCAGACAAAAGATTAAACACTGTGTGCTTCTACCCAGGCCTGCACGTCTCGTCCCTTCTGCTCCTAGCCTGGATCACGGACATACTTCAAGACTAAGCTTACATGAAGATCTTTACCTAACAGTTCTTAAGATGCACTCTAATATATTAATGATCTGACTCTCCAATGGGTAAAAATCTATTCAAAGCTTGAACGGATACCTTTGCTTCTCTACCTATAAATGAAACCTCTCATCCTTCATCTTCAAAGAGAGCAAGAACACCAAAGTGTGGGAAAAACACAAGTGTAAGAACAAACACTTTGTGGGAGAGTAATTTGAAATTCCTAAGGCAAAGAAGCTCAGCTTAATCAAGAACTCATTTCTTGATTTGAGTTCTTTCTTCGTTCGAAAGACTCAGTCTCTTCAGCAGCTATATCTCAAGTCTATAGCTAGAGACTAAGCATCGAGCCTACTGTTGAAGACTGATCCAGCTTGAAGAAGTCTGATGATGAACCAGAGCCTAATAATCCATATTACATTCATATCGGCAGACTTGTACTACATTATAAGGGCTGTCAGTTGTACAATGAATTGTGATCACATTTGGCCGAGTGCTTTGCACTCAGTTGTTCAAATACTAGCTATTTGAACAACCCATAATATTCTCTTCTTACAATAAATTTATCGAGTTGAAACTACAGGAAGAAAACATGATAAATGTTGACTACATCTTCCAATGTATTTTCAATAAATTTGATTTCACTTTCTTAATCTCTCCCTTTTCTTTCCAAATTAACTTTTCTTTCTCCTGGGGAGATTGCTAGGTTAGAGAATCTAGGTTGATGACTAAGCATGTTTACCTTAGAGTAAACCTCTGCTAAATTTTAATATAAAAGTCTATTTGTTTACATTCTGCCTTTACTTGTCTTTCTTGTAATATATGTTTTCATATATTGAGCAATCTGGTTGTGGAAAGTAATAACTGCATCTAATGAAGAATTAAACCAGCTGTTGTAATAAAATTGTACAAATTTATGCACAACCAATTTTAATCTTCTATATTATACATTTGCTGCTATTTATTTCGCTACCTTACTCAGTCACATCAGCAAATGTTATAACTTCAATTTAATAGCAAATCTTTAAGTCCTCAGTAACTAAGTTGATAAGGTCGGCTGATGAAAAACTGTCGAAGCTTGTCTGATGTTTTCAATAGAAGACTGATGATGCAAGGCTGCTGATATTTATATCAGCAGAGCTGCATTCAAAGAAAATTGAATTAACCTTTTATACTCTTCATCCTTTGCTCTTTAAACGTTTTCAATTAATCGATGAAGTTTTTAATAAAGGTCATATAGGCTATTCACCCCCCTCTAGCCTATATTCTGAGCATATCAACATGGACCTAACAATTGGTATCAGAGCTAGTACTCTGTGAACTTCATTCTAGGCCTAACAACCTAAGAGTTTTGATCCTGTTGCTTAGATTAGATGCTTTGTCAAAAAGATTTGTTTTCAAAATCCTCATTTCTAAAAATCTTTTGACTGGGAGATCTGGAAGTCATTTTGATTTTTTTTAAAATTAAAACCATTTAGATTTTTAAAATCTTTGTGAGAGAAGATTACTGTGATGACTGTTTGATCGCTATAGGAAAATTCTTTCTACTGAGAAAAGTGAATTCTTCAATTGACATTATGAAGAAAAGTACTATAGTTAAATAGAGCTTGACTTGCTAATTCTTAAATCTCATATTTGATGGATGAATTACAATGATGTATTTCTGGAAAATTGCTATCTTGATATAAGGCTAACGATTGTTTCAAGCTAACACATTTTCGAGAAAACTTCTCATTTCAAATACATATGATCCTGTATCATAAGAGATTGAAGTTTTTACTAGTATATTTGTGGACATGTCTAAGTGTCAAAAATGTCCTATCATAGAATCTGCTGATCCCTACATTCTATTATACTTAGTTTTTGAAGACTTTGCTAATTATCTATTTAGAGAAAGTATGTAACTAATCACTGAAAAGTTTTAAGCAAGAATAACTAGAAGATCTTTATGTACCTCAAAGGAAACCAAATTAAAGTCATCTCTCAATCACTGTGAATGTTGGCTCTTGGTCTAAGGACATCTATGATGAAACTATTCTTCTTCAACGGAAAAGCTTCTGCCTACATGATACACCCAATGAACTTAGGCTCAACTTCAGAACAAGATTCTTCAATGACTATGATCAAATGTGTTCAAAATAAAAAATGAGAAAGTAATCCAAGTACCTAACTTCGTATCATGTTGGATTACACTTACAATTCCTGTTTAATAATCGTTTATTAGTAAATGCACTTATCAGATCTCATTTGTATTATTGAATTTTTAGAGCTACTTTTAGCTCATAAATGTTGCTAATGATCTTTCGATGAGTATTTAGGCAGGAACTCACGTGACAAGTGATCATGAACACAAAATGGCTCTCCATCAGCAGAAGTCAACTTGACTGCTGATTTATGAAGGACTGCTGAAGACTCATAAATGAATTCCTTCTGTCCTTCACTCACTCTTACTGCACAATGTCAAATCAATATCTAATGGACTATGGATTCTATCTTATAGAAGTCAACTGATGAGTCCAAGATTTTAAGCATGACCACATCACCTGCATATTCACAAAACAGGTCAGTAACTGCTTTGTTATATGCACGCATCCATGTCTGCTAAACCTTGTCTTCAACCTGTTATTAGACATTATGCATTTATAAAGTCTTATCATACTATGCTCTTCATGTTATATCTGTATAGTTGTATGATTTACTTTATTTTAACATTTTCCAAAAACTGGTCAGCACGTTCTCATATTAGCTGACCTAAAGTTTTTTTTTAATGTTCTCTAAAAACAGGTTGGCTGAAGTTCCATATCAGCCAACATGCATTTCATAAGATCAGTTATTAGTGTTGACTTGTCGAAGTAAAAACCTTTATTATGACTTGTCTTGTCCACCAGTCTGTTAAAGGTAAAGGCACACTTTACGAAGACTGACTACTTCGTTTAAAGTAAAGACTATTTTCAAGATTCTCTGGGAATCAACAAAATTTATTTGACCAACCAAAAGATTTTCTTTTTCAAAAATATTTCACCACATCTCGAAAATATCACTTCCTCGGGTTTGCAACCTGGCTTTACAAGGGAATGAGAAAGGACAGACTAACATTAAATCTCACTTATTGATCTGATCCTTCATCTTGCCTCTATGAGTATAAATGGAGCTCTTTCTTCTTCTAACTCTATTATCACATATACTCACCTACTGCTTGAGATCTACAAGATGTTAAACACTGATTCACTCATTTTCTAAAAATGTTACTAAGTGCAAATCCAAGAGTTCAATCAATTCAACATCTCAACAACTGGGTATGATTCTTTCATATTCGATCAATGTTATTTCAGTTTATTTCTGTTACAAAAAATAAGTTGATTCAAATTTCTCAAGATGTGTTCTTAAAATCAAAATCTTTATTCATAACTGTGAATTTTTTTTAAAAGGCACAGTTATAAGATCTAGAGAAATTTATCAATCTATCTGTTTCAGAAATCATTAATTGTTAGTTTTCAACTTCACTTCTCAAAAGTATTTGATAAAAGATATCTTCTTTTGTTTGTTCTGATATTCTAAAAGGTTTTGGTCGAATATCTTTTGATGATATTGAATTTACTGCCATAAACTTTTGATCCTCAGAACACTAAAGAATGTCTTTATAATCATTTCGATTAAAAGGCAAAATAGAAGATTACCAATTTATGTTCTTAGTGATTTCAGTTCCTTGGTTATCAATCTCATTGATATACTAAATTGATTTCAGATGAATCACTACGGAAACCACTTAGCATACACCAATCTGACCATTGTAACTCTGCGTGTATACATAAGCATAACTGTGAAGATCCCGGATAAAATTTACCAAATGTCCAGTGAACAGCTGGTAAAATTTTTTTCCAAACAACTTGTCTAGTCATATGTACGTATACCAGCCATCACCTCAAAGATGACTGATGCAGATAATTCACCTTGGATGGATAAGGTAGCTAAGGGGGTGTTGACGTAGATGATGATCTGCTAACAACTACCGTCCATCCTTGTGCTTATCAAAGAGGATTCGTAGTCAAATCAGTAAATCTTTGACGGCTATCACCCTGAGGTTCTTCATGAATAACCTCTAGGTGTACATGTTCTCCCCCCCCCTAGAGTTGGAGGATATAAAGAAGTATTAGCCAACTTGATCCATTCCGAAATCCATGACTGATGTCCATACACCATGTCTTATAGACTAGGATATCTTGGATAATACTCTGTAACAAATTTTCTCTTTCAAAATGAATCATTGCTTAACTTTGTCTTGTAATCGAAAATATAGTTATTTCTTGTTGTTCTTGTATTTAGCTAATCTCTGTAAAGGCATGTTCAAACTGTTTGGATTATTAAATACAATTTTAGCAACTTTCTTTCATTTCTATCCACTTCTCTGCATTCTTCTGATAACATGAATCAATGTCTTTTAGTTGTGTTTATCTAATAATTTGTTGAGATTTGACCTTAATGTGATGATCATACAATTATTACACAAACTTTGCTGAGAACCCATTAGCAAACCTATCCACGAAAATATGTTATATTGAGTATCTATCCATCCTTGAATAATACCACTTCCATTCAACCACCTGAATAATTGTCTTTCTGAAATTGATCAACTCATCTTGATCAAAATCAAAGTCTGTTGATCCAAGTTAAAATGAGCAGACTGCAGCAATTTAAAGGATGACCTATCATTTCTAAACTTCACCTTTAAAGATGTAAACTAATTACTCAATCTCTAATCCTCTATTTCAAACTACAAGATCACTAGTACATTTAATTTGAACAAAGGTTGTCTGATGTATAAAACTAAAGACTGCTGAGAGCTTTGTTTTTCAAAAAGGGATTACTATTATCAAAGTATATGGAAATACTTATGTGCTTCAAATTCAAAATCCCAGTACTTCATATCTAAAATTCAAGGCTTTCACCTATCTTTTGTATCACAACAACAACTCGTGTTCTCGGTCTGGACAACTATCTAATCTTGTATGATCACTGAGATTTCAGTAATAAAAGGCAAAGTTAGCTGATTTCATAATGATACTGAAAACTCTCAATTGTCTGACTCTAAAGATAACTCGTGAGTATCAATAATTGTATATATATATATATATATATATATATATATATTATACATTTAGCAATTGGTATCATCTTGACTAACAACTAATTAGTAGACAATCTGAATTCAAATCCCCTTGGTATACTTTATCATATGAAAGTTTGATGAAAGAAAATTAGTAAGTTTTAAAAGAACTCGACCTTACTCAGAAGATAGTTAGATATTATTGGATTCTTGGGAAAACTGTTATTTTAGAACATAGTATTTCCTCAGGAGTGAGCAGTTGATATAACCCCTGTTGTCATATATTATGCCCCATTTCCTTCAGACATCGAAAGAACAGGTCCAGGTACAAAAATAAACTTTAGCTGAGTCTCTACTCTGCTGAGGGATATAATGATCTGACTAATTACTGACAGAAGCTTGCAATTTAAGATTCCAGGTAAGTAACCACCATACACTCTGTCTGATATTCCCCCTTTCTCAAGACAATGAGCTCTTCAAATATTTTTATAATTTGCTTTGTCTTGAATGATGACTATTCTCGTATCAATCATCTTTAACTATTGTCATGAAACTACTGTGGTTTTCAAAACTTAATACCTTTTAAGTAATGGTTGTCTTGTTTCTGCGTGATTCTTCAACATCATTACTAATGACTGGTATTCATTTTGATATTTCTTTTGTTCTTATCAAAATGCCTTATGATTATTCAGACTTTGAGTCCATTCCCAAACACCGTTGATAATTAATATCAGCAGCCACCCAAATCAGTGAC
This sequence comes from Platycodon grandiflorus, assembly GCA_016624345.1. Classification (NCBI taxonomy): domain Eukaryota; kingdom Viridiplantae; phylum Streptophyta; class Magnoliopsida; order Asterales; family Campanulaceae; genus Platycodon; species Platycodon grandiflorus. The sequence continues at coordinate 9,737 of JACONP010000090.1, forward strand.
AATCCTTCACCAAAGATCCATACTTGCCAAACAATATCAAAGTCACCAATTCCTCCAACAATCCTCCATTTCTTTAAATCATCTCTTATCCATATCTCATTGTCTAATCTTGAAAAATCTCTAATATCAGCTGAAGATAAATCTCTTATATGACTTAAGAGAATAAATAACTCAACGACCTTCCAAAACCCATCCTTAAAAGTTAAATGGACCTAACAATTATATCTAAATTGACTACCCTCAAAATCAAAGTTAACAACATCCATACCAGCTGTTCTTACATCAAAAAATCCCTTACCGACCGAACCTACTGCAAACATCTGTATCTTAGTTTGCTATCCTTAAAACCAGAATCATGAACCAATCATGTCACCAAATTTTGGTTAAATTAACTCGAACTTGAAAATCAGTGTCAGCATTCACCTAGACACTCACTAACGATCCATACTTGCTGACAAATTCTGTTAACAATTGGTATCATGACTAATTATTCCAACAAATCTCTTGTACAATCCAAGACGATAACTCAACATTTTTCCACCAACTATCCTTAAACTTAGGACCATGGACCCATCAAAATTATGGATCTAACAAAAGTTAGTATCATGAATGACTAATCTTATGACATTTAAATCCAAACATTCAGGAACTAATATTACCTCAAGACAGCTGATCTATTATCAACAAATCCAATTCAACCAATTTTTTTTAAAACCATTCCAAGAAGAAGCCTCTTGTTTAGTAACTCTAAGACTGCTCATCAGGAATGACTAAATTCTCATTCTATCACTTCTTCAACTTGACATCAATATACATATTGTTTATCCATAAAATAAGAAAACCTTAATCACTCCTCTCCTTTAACCCTATCACTTCTCAATTTTGTTATATCCTGGTTCTAAGCCAACTTGCGAATCTATCTAAGCAATTTAACTGCTACCTACACTACAACAAAAATGGGCTTTAACAACGTTTTAAAAACGTTGTAATAGAGTTTTCACAACGTTTTCTAAAACGTTGTGGAAACTAACGTTGTGGTAGGTTCCTGGTTTTTACAACGTTTTAAAAACGTTTGAAATCTGGTTTTACAATGTTTTTAAAACGCTGTGAATTGTTTTACAACGTTTTAAAAGCGCTGTGAAATCTGTTTTTACAACGCTTTAAAACGCTGTGAATTCTCGTTTTACAACATTTTAAAAACGTTGTGAAATCTTTTACAACGCTTATAAAAACGCTTTAAATTTATTATTATTATTTTTATTCCCTGGCCCGGTTTGGTCCCATTCCGCCCCGCTCTCAATCCCATTCCGATTCCCGAGTAACATGTCCTTTCTTCCCATTCCCCCCCGCATCCACCCACATCACATCCACAAAATTACAAAATTGAAGTTGGCAAAAAAAGTTGAGAAATTCTAAAATTAACTAAAACTTGATATATCATCAATATATTCTGCATATATATGTTAATTAAATTACAATATCTAATTACGAGAGAGATACCAAAGTCCGATCCATTCTACTTGACCAAAACTTGAGCAATCTAAGAGAGAAAGAATGCACCTCTACTTAGCAAATCAAACCCTAGTAAAGCTTGACTTTGGTGCCTCGAATTCCTTTTCAAGCACCGCCATAACATCCTTGATAGAAATAAGGTCGGCTCCCTTCGGGTTTATCGATGTTTCCTCCCTTGAATTTTCACCTCACAAACGGATGACAAGCAAGCTATAATCACATAATTCAGACAATGCAACCAAAAGAATGTTCTATGAAGAATCATCAAAAGGTTATTAGCAAGATCATTTTGCACCATACCAGAACAATTGGTCCAATCTATTCGAGATAGAACAGACCGGGCGAATCACTTCGCGGTTCACATGAAACCGATATAAAATAGCCAATGTCATCAACTGAGAGCAAGTATGATGGGGTAGTAGCATCCTTAATTTCACTCTACATTCCATCAGTACTTGCAAGAATCATATTATTGTTTTAAACGTTCAAACCACTATTTCAAACACCGCTAAATTCTAACTGATCAACCTATATGGCTACCATATTATATAAAAGGTTACACTATCAGGAATAGGTCCTAATAATCGAAATCATGCTTAATACTCGCCGTAATGAGAAACTCAGCTTGATCATGGAGAGTAATATCGAGGTGCATCAATGTGCACAAACGAAACTCAGTGCGAACTCCGCTAACAGACTAGGTGTGGATTTAGGAGGGAAGACTCATTGAACACCTTACCTAAACCAAAGCTCTTATCAACATCACCAACTCACATTAACATTTTTTGAGAGGACCCAAGTCCAACAATGTATATGTACGATAATAAATAAACAAAAGATTGCTAAGCTATTTTAATCTCTTAGATAATTCACATTGTAAGATATAGTTAGGATGGGAGGTTCCAGATGGGCGGAAATACCTAGAAGGACCAACAGAGCCATATAAATGCTTTCTTGTGAACCCATCCAATGCACTACCAAAGTCAATAATCCACCTTGAGTTCAAAAATAGCCAACAAAGCAAAGAAACCATTAGAGAAAATAGTAAACCAATGAACACAAAGATCTGTACTTAATGTAACTAAAATAAATACATGATGTTATCGAACCCAATCTCGAATGACGAATGCATCATTAAAGAGTTGATGAACTAAAAAAAAAGAAAAACATCGAGGTGCAAATATAAACATGCACTTGATGAAACTAAAATAGATAACACATGTCATGGCCCATGAGAAATTAGTCTAATGATGAATGTATCCCTAAAAGTTGATGAACCAAATAAAGTATCCACATTAACCATGCCTAACCAAGAATAAACTTGTATCACCAGTTAATTATTATTCACCATGCGGAAATAAAGCCCAATCAAGTTGATAATCATTTTTATCACAAGCGAGAAGATGAATCGCCAAAGCGTATTCTACATCACAAACTTAAGCAAACAAAGATTTTCTTATGCGGAAAAGCAGTTCAAGGCACATCATCATGAGAAGTGATACGAAGCTCATGTGGGATCACTATGCTAAGCTAAGACTTTATGTACATTAACAACAAAATATAGTACCTCCATTCCCAAGGGTGTCCACTTTGATGGGCACACAAATTAGGCCGATTGACTTCAAGATAAATAGCAACAAGTGATATACATTTCATTTTACCCTTAAATGTAAGTTTGGAAGGCAACCTACCTTGAAATTTGTGGTTGGTTGCATTTCCTCCTATTCACTTTTCAAATTTGTACTTTTGGTTTTGAAGGACAAACTTGTGAAAGTAACACGAAAGATGCTTTCGCTTTTTAAACCAAACACATTTATGGGAACATCCAGAAAAAGGAAATGTGGACACTTTCAGGAACAGAGGGAGTAAAGTTCAGCACTGCATTACCAAAGTGTCAAAATGGGACTAATTTTTGGGGACAGATGGAGTAATGTTTCAAGCTTCATCTATCGGGAATTATACGAGTATACACCACAAAGTTATTAACAAAGTCATCTTTCAAAAAAGCAAAAGCTAATTCAAGTTGAATAAGAGATGAACCATGTCAGGCTTGATCATTGACTCACAGGCACCATAAAGAAACTCTGAGGTAGTACCAGCAACAGCAAAATCCTTGGCAAGCTCTCTGCATTTGTTTGAAAAGTAATATAGGGTAACTATCATGCCAGGTTTATCCAAATATATCAATCAGGATTCCTCGACCCAGTAAACAGAAACTTTTTGTTGCCAAATACAAATAAACATCAAAAGCTAAATCAACTGAATCTCCAAGCCGATCAGAAAATTAGTCTTAAGTCAGGTGCATGATTTTGAAGATGTTATAGATTGGTGATGTTCAGAAAAAAGCTTTTGAAGTCGAAGACGGCGACTACAATATGCAGGAATATTCTCCACTTCAATAGATTGCAGAAGGCAGGCTTCACAAGCTTTAATTGCAAAAAGTTCAATAACAGAGAAAATGTAAAATATGAGTCCATTCAGATTAAAAAATGTGAACACAGTTTAGGAGTAACTGGGCTACAATATCATACCATCTAAGCATAGTGCCAATAGCTAATAACACAGATATAACTATAAGTTTTAACATTTGACTGATGTAAATAGGTAAACGTGCAACCAAATGAACCATGTGCCCGCCTTCCTACTACTTCCTGATTCAGAATAACGTAAGATGAGTTCAAGAGCCCTTTTTCTGATTGTAATAATCATATGACATAAGTAGAAAACTGCTAAATTTTGAAAAATAAAAACAAGAGGGCTTTTCAATAGTTGATAGTAAATTATGGAAGAAATATGCTACAGAAAAAATGGAAATCTCCATCAAAATGCAGAAAGGACTAGAAATATATAAATACATATCTCAGACATATTACTTATTAGCACATTAAAGCTCAAGTGAATGAAGTGGTGTGCTGCATTCTCTAATTTTAGATTTAGGCAAAAATTTAGATAAGACCGTCTTATGGTAAGACAATGTCACATGACTAATATAGTGAATTGGTCAAAGTGACTCTGTCTTACGGTAAGACGGTCTCACATTAAGCTACATCATTTTTAGCAAGTGTTAACAAACTCAACATGGGACCTTCAAGTAACACTATCGCAAAAGTCAAGCTGATAAATATCCTTGGCGAGCTCGTGAATCTGAAAGTATGAAAAAACTAAAGCATATATAGAAGCCTACATCATGAAAATCAGTAGGATCAATAGAGACCTACATCATGAATATTCCCAACATTTATCCAAATTGTCTGTAGGTTGTTAGCATTGTAAACTAAAAGAATTACATAGGTAACATACCTAGGCTTGTAATAAACTGTGAACATAGTTCCTGTCTGAATTGCATGCCATGCTACAGCAAGGACACCAAGATGCATGCTGTCGGATATGACTAACAAAGGAACATTTGCCTGCTGTCTCATTGCACATCTCACTCCAACACGAAGCTCCCCATTCTCACCTCTAAACATTCCATATACTTATTTAGATCAGATGTCAATGAAATGTAACAAACAAGGAACAGTAACAGGCAATGATGGATGTAGACCTTAGAAATATAAAGACGTCTCCAGCAACGAGCCTTTTTGAGCTGACAAATACGCTCCAACCACTTTGAAGGAGATGCCTCCTCGGTTGACCTGGAAATTACATAGCCAAGTAAGTTAAAATGGAAGAACAGAGCAATATCAACTCATATCTCTTCATATTCATATACAACCAAACTCAAGTGCTGTGTTGAATCAAGTATGATATCATCCTGAAAACTACGACTCATAGAAAACGTTGCGCTTATCACAGAGCAATAGTGAGAAGTACATTCCTATTATCATTGACACATACACCAGCAGCATCAAATGTCGATAAATTATGTTAATATGTAACATCTTCACCCGAAATGGCTCAAGGTTTGAGTAAATTACGCTCAAATTAAGCTTGTTATCAATCAATCAATTTGATAAACACAAAACCTAATCGAAATGTCACTAATAAGATTAATTTAAAGTACAAAAAATCATAAGAAATCAAAGAATGGATAACCACTCCACGAAGCATAATCATCAACTTTCCTAAATTGAAACAAACAGAAGTGTGTGTGTGTGCGCGTGTTTGAGAAGATAGATAGAAAGAACTGATAGAAGGACAGGACAACAATAACCCCATCAACAAAACCAAGAGCAACATTCACAAATTAGGGAAAATTAAAAAAACCCTTCCTTTGTAATTGGGGAAAATACAATTTTTAAAAATTAGGGCTGCAAGCAATGTTAGGGCACAAATTAGGGAATGTGAGAGAGATAGAAAGCGAGAGAATGAGAGAAAGAGAGTGAGAGAGGCACTTAATTACCAGATGATTAAGTCTTACCTCTATAGCAGCGATGAGCAATGGAGAGAGCGAGGCGGCGATCCACTCAGAGTCACACAAAGAGATTAGCCGGAGACGGAAACGGAGACGGTAGCGGCGACAACTGATTGAGACGGACATAGGCGGAGGCAGAGAGAGAGGCGAAGACAGAGAGAGACGGAGATAGACGGCAGAGAGACAGCAGATCTGAATTGACTATTAGCGTGGGTGGATTTTTGCTGGTTACGGGATTTTAAATTTTGGAGTTTTATCAATTATGCAAACCTCGCAAAAGGCTACAAGGCGGGAGAGGGAAAACTCAAAAATTTCGTCACTGGTTTACAACGTTAATTAAAAACGTTGTGTAAACGTTAGTTTGTACAACATTTTCTAACAAACGTTGTTAAAATACTATTCTTAGACAACGTTTTTTTAACAAACGTTGTTAATTTCTTGACAATATTACAACAGTTTTATTAAAAACGTTGTTATTAAAAAATAATGACAACGTTTATTTTAAAAAACGTTGTATTATATAAAAATCACAACGTTTATTTAAAAAACGTTGTCTAAAGAGGTTTTTTAACAACATTTTTCTAAAAACGTTGTGAAATAAGTGTTGTAAATGTCCAATTTTGTTGTAGTGCTAGGAAGTGACACAAACAAATCAAGTCTATTCCTCTTCAAGTTAGGAGGAGTGTTCTCTAATATCTTAGCTTTAATACATAATGCATATTCTTACTTTAGGCTAACCATCATGTGTCGTTATAATAATATTTACTCCTTCATTTTTTATCAGCCATCCATAAATGTAGAATCCATACACCAAACATCTCTTCACCAGCCAATATACTGAAGATAACTTCAAATTTCATTAACCTAACATTTGGATCCAACAATTTATGTTGTGAACCTCGAATAATAGAATGGCCCAAGACATTTAGCATTCATGAATTTTTATCACTTGTGTATCTTCAAAACGACAACTTCTATCCTTAGCCATATTCAAACTACGCCATATCTTATCCTCAGCCAAAACCAATTCTCATTATCTGAATGAACTTAAGATGTCATTATTAGAAAAAAAAGAAGACAATAGCTACTTATGTTCTCTCCTTCAAATGAAGATATTGACCCTGTGAGACCCCGAATCCTTAAGTACTTGACTTGGTAGAACGTTTACGTACTTCGTTATTACTCACGACCTTCGAGAGATCCTAGGTCCTGATGTACTTGCTCAGATGCATTTACATTCATAATAACCATGTTTACAAGTTTACATGTGGCCATAACATTCATAGTAGTTGTCGTCGTAAGTTGATTCCCCGATTCACGATATTAGTTATCATGTTGTTGTACGAGTTCGTACCGTTGTGTTTATTGTCGTATTACTCGATTAGTGTTATTTTGACCCTAGGTTTGGCCTTGGATGACTAGGGTGACCTTGGAGATTAACTTGATATTATTTTGGATTAGTCGTGTTTAAGTTTGGACACGCTCGTCTTTCATTTTCGGTGTGACTTGTGTATTCGCCTCGACCATGATAGGGCTGTAGTAATTTGGTCGTAGTTTTCTGTAGACAACTCGGAATTGAGATCTGTTTGATGCGTTAGAAACTAGACTTCAATATCTTTCTAACCATTCCTCTTACGTAATTTTTAGACTTGTATATCGTCAGGCATGTTTTTAAAGTTGGTGAATCATTTATTCTCGGTATTTCCAAAAGTATGAGTTTTGCCTAGTTTATTGGATTTACTTGGAGACCCTAATGAATTTCACTAAACCTGAACTTAGACCTTAATTAGACCTTAATTAGAGTGGTTTAAGCCTAAGTGAAAATTTTAGCACTAAGTCCTGAATTAGGGACTTAATCTCACCTAAAAATTGACCTATAAGGGCTTGACACGTGTTTTCTCTCTCTCACCTCTTAGTGTACCAAGGCTGGAGAACTCCACTCATTACACCTCCTAAAATCAGATATTTTCAGCCACCATTAATGAGAGCTTGAGTGTGGGAGATTCTTGGTGAGATTAGTGTGTGTTTTGTGATTTCAAGATCCGGCCACCCGATTTTGGATCGAGACCACCCAATCGTAGCTATCGGCGAGACTACTAATCCTTACTTTGTTTTCCTTTTTCTCAGCCTTTTCTAGGCTTAAGGTACGCTTCTAATCCCTGACAAATTGCATGTTCAAAATAAAGACATACTCCTTCATAATAGTTGTAGTATACATGCTTAGGAAGACTCCTTGTGAAGTAGAAATCTTCATTTCAACAAGTTATAAATCTGGAAATTTTGGGGCTGCCTTCTAAGCATAATAGATTGTGTTTGTGTATAGCATTAAAAGTGTTCTAAACATGATTTGGAGCAACTAATGTTCATAGACTTGTTGCATTTGGAAATAAGATGACCAACTTATTACTTCTCAGATTTAGTCCTGTTTTTGGGCAAACTTCGGAAAATTCTGGTACTGATATACTGAAGATAATTTTCTCAAAATTTAGTATGTTTTACCTACATATGTTAGGTTACTCCTGTAAAATTTGGTAATTTTTCAAGTTGTTTAAGTACCTCAAATAGACCACGTTTTATGGCTGTGTCTGTGTTCTGTTCTGAGAATTCAGAATGTTAACATGAACTTGGAGGGACTGTATTTTGATGAATACAAGTCCAAATTGAGGATTGTAAAAGGCTAAAATATAGTTTAAAGAGTCTAGTTTCAGACTAGACAATAATCCACTCATTTGGAGTTGTGAGCAATTCATGGTTGAATTTACAAGTTGACTAAGCAGAATGAGTCACAACAGAGAACCAGATTTTTAACATGAACTTGAGGTGACTGTATTTTGATGAATACAAGTCCAAATAGAGTACTTTAAAGTGCTAATTATAGTTCCAAGAGTCTAGTTTCTGAATATATAAGATTCATGGAATTTGGAGTTGTGAGGAAATAATGGTCGAATTTATAATTTGACTGGGCAGAATAATCATAACCGAAAAACAGATTGTTAGCTTGATCTTGATGTGATCATGGATTGACGAATACAAGTCGAATGAAGTGATTTAAAAGGCTAAGTTATAATTTAAAGAGCCTACTTTCTGAATATGTAAGATTCAGTACATTTAGTGTTGGAAGGAATTTTTAATGCAATTAGCAAGATTGTTGCGCAGAGTGATTTGTAATGTTTGAACTTGTTAAGGATAGTTGTGTTTAATTCTTGGACTAATATGGATTTTGGACAATAGGATGAATTATCATTCTAAGAGGCATTTATTATTTATAATCTAAATGATTTAATGACCCTAGACTAACATAGTAGTCTTTGACAATATGTGATTTGGTATTTGTCAAGTTAAGAACTTAACTTGGATTTATGCTAGAAATAAACATCTATGCTTATTAGATAATATGACTTATGAAAGCATAATTGTGATACTTGTTAAGGATTGATTCTCCATGCTTGATGAATATGACTTATAAAGCATATAATGTTTCTTGCCTTCATGCTTGTTCTACTATTGGATTGTTAATTGCATTGAAATGTGGATTCCTCTAATAGGTGGGATTATGAACTTGAATCAAGTAGGGCTTGATTTGATATTAATCAACTTAGGCTTCTATCTCCTACTTGACTTATTGATACGTGAACTAGGGTTCCTAAATGGAATGAGAACCTAGCTATGCCTTAAACGAGAACATAGAAGGGTTAGAAATGCAAATAGCATTTATAACCTATTTGGAATGAATTGTAGTAAAGACTCAGAGTCGAGCTTAAGGAACAATTGAACCTTACGAGGATCGTGGTGAGATCCTACAACTGTAGAATCCATTCGACTAGATTACTAGCCTTTGGAACTTGAATAACATTCGATGTACAACTTGGCACTTGTATTTTGAGACTCAATTGGGCTCTTAAATTAATGTACGTGATTAATCGTGAACATGTCGTGAATAACATGCTTGCTTGTCTTGAACGAGCTCGCTCTTGTCGAGCTCGCTTCCTACTTGATTTAATATGAGTCAGCATCTACTTGACATGGATGAGTTCGCTCTTGTCGAGCTCGACCCCTACTTGATTTTGTGTGACAAGTAAATATCTACTTGGCATACCATTAGTCCAGCTGGCATTACGTGACTTGTCTTGATGGTCAACGACACATCACATCATAAATTGAGAGATTTATGGTAGTGATGGGTCGCCACCCATAACTTGCACACACCCTTCACTGCGATCACGGTGGAGAAGAGTACCTTGGCGTAACCAATAGGCGCTTGGCATAATACTATCGTGGTCGATGTATCCTACACGTGCATCCGACAAACACACTCGTGATAACCGTTTACATTTCGGGATCTACGTTCGTGGCTCTATAATATATCCTCCATTACGTGATTTATTTCAAGCACTTATGTGACAACAAAGTGTTAATTGAGACATGAGATCGAAAGTGACCATGTTTATCTTGATTGTGCATTATTGAACTCCATGGTGTATATCTGTAGGTATACATACTTATACTTGATAAATCTATGAAAGACTTGATATGTACATGTATATAAATATACATGTTTGTACATGATAATTCGGTGAATGACTTGAGGTGTATATATAGAGTTATACATACTTACATGCAATGTTTTTATGAGAATCACTTTCTAATTCATTTGATTTGTGTTTGAATAGGGAATTACACCCTGGTTCATTTGGACGGTTTAGTAAGTAAGAAGAAATGGCTATCTTGTGGAGTATCTAAACGATCTGACGCCTCTTCACGGGTTTTTCGTCATTTGCAAAATGACACCATGATTATTTTATGTTACATAATTATATGTTACATATCTCTTGTAGTAGCGTCTTGGGTCATTATGACTCATTCCGTACTTTGTTTCTAGCTATGATAGAAATTGGTAGCCGCGTTGAGGTCGAGTAGATCGTGAATGTAGCAGGGCGCAGCTGATCGATAGATCGAGATTAGATCGTGTGATTCATGCTAGTAGCAGCAGACCTCCCCGAGTAGTAGCTTGTGGAGTCCTATTTCTTTTTAGCATCGTCATATACATTATGTACTTTGCTATTCTTGTGAGATCGATTGTGTAAAGTCATCTAGACTTTACGAATAGATACTTGGGTATTTGTATTGTTTCTTTTTGGCCGCATGGTTGTGTCGCCATTATTCGTGGTGTTAGTGTTTATTTCGGCTTGTCTCCCGGGCACGCAGTAGCTTTGGGGCTTTTCTTCATTATAACTGTTTTAATCATTGGTTAACCCCGGTATGCTTTAGCCGTGGGTAATTGTTACATCAGGTTGATTCTCTGTTTAAACGCCGGCCTGGAGTGCCGATGGGTTGTTCAGCGTCTGCAATGTTGCGGCACGCGAATTTTATTTTCTTGAACCTTCGTGAGATTTATATCTCTCTCGATTGAAGCTCTCAAGCTCGGGGCTTCCTTATGTTAACGCTTCCGCATCTTTGATTTTTATTTACCCGTATTTTTATATATTTACACATCCATGTTTAGAGCTTGATAGCTCTATTGCTTGACTTGCACTATCTTTTTACTTCGTGCTTGTTCTCTTCGTGTCTTGTCTTCGCGACGTGACCTTGGGATTCCGTTCCGGAATCTGGGTCGGGTCGTCACAGACCCTCAATGTATTCATTGCTATTCCTTTGCATCCTTCGTCTCTACCTTCCCTACGTTTAAGTCAACTGATATAAGTTTTCTACCTTCCCTTCGTTCCTCGGACTCCCCTTTGATCCTTTCTTTTTACTCTACACCTTTCTGAGGAGAAGGACGACCTTTATGGCTTCTAACCATTAAGGAGGAGAAATATGTAATTGACATATACATTAAGGAGGAGTTGATGTATATAATATACATTAAGGAGGAGAAGTATATAATGTGACATATACATAGAAGGATATGAGTTACTTATTGTGTTACATTCATATGAAAAAGATGCATCAATTAAGGAGGCGATGTCCTACTTAATTGAAGCTGAGACTAAGACACTTGCATAAAGTCAAGGAGAAAATTATAAGTATATTAATTCACCCTCTCCTAGATAAGTCTTTGTGACTTGTCTATAATAGATAAAACTATGTGATTTATCTAAGTCCTTTGTGGCCTACTTAATGAAGAAAACAAAATCCTTTCAAAAATCCTCATAACTCTGTTGACACTATTTCTTCTTCAGTAGAGCATTTCAAACTTCATTAATAAAACTACTTTTTCTACTCTAATAGGTAAATCATTTTCTAACATTTATATCAGAAGGAGAATGTCGAAATAGCAGCTCTTAAATCTTTTATTTCTTTGAAAAATGCTACTTAAACTACTTTCTTGTAGAACCTCTATACAAGAAAGATACTCTCTTAAATCATGTGCTCGTTAATTCAATTAAGTATAGAAAAGCTACCACCAGTAAACATTTATATTAGGAGGAAATATTAGTATAAGCTTGTTAGAAATATGAATATCAAAACAACATTTCTCGAAAATATCTTATTCTTAATTGCTTCGCTTGCCTTGTATCTCTGTTTCGTGGAGGAGGGGTCAATGGGTGAGATGGAATCCTCCGGAGGTTGGCCATTTTAAATTTAACACAGATGGATCGGCTAGGAATGGGCTTTGCACTGGGGGTGGTATTATTAGAGATACTGATGGGTCTTTGATTCGTGCTTTTTCAAATTTCTATGGTCAAGGTACTAACATGGCTGCGGAGATTTATGCTCTTCGGGATGGTTTGGCTATTTGCCGGGACTTAGGTTTATCTCATGTGATTGTTGAATCTGATTCTTCTGTTGCGGTTTCGGTTCTAAAAGGTTTTCATAGAGCTCCATGGAGTTACGAATATGAGATTCGTGATTGCAAGAAGAATTTGGGTACTTTTGGTTTGGTTCATGTTTTCAGAGAATTAAACAAGGTGGTTGACAGGCTAGCTTTAGAAGCTTATGCGCATCAACAGAAAGTTTTCTATGAGAAACGGGAGCATCTTCATCGTGATGTCCGTCAGATGCTTGATCATGATTCCATTGGCTTATATAGTTTTAGGAAGTAGCTGTCTCTTTTGTATGTTTTCTGAGGTTAGGTTCCTTTGTCCTCCCGGTTCTATAAGGGCAAGGCTGGTTGTCCCCCTCTTGTATTATTTTTTGATTATTAATAAAATCCTGCAGGGTGCCGTCCCTGTTTCCTAAAAAAAAAAAAAAAAAAACTAATTAACTAAACATATGTAAGGAACCTTTATAAGTAAGGTGGGTGTTTGTATATTTTACAATTACCTCACTTTTGAACCACTCAAGGAACTCTTTAACATGGAGGCATTGACGTTCATGATTTGGTGCTCGAGGTGCTGACTTTTGGAGGAACTGAAGATGCCTCCTAAAAACATTAAAAAGAGCATATACTAATAAATCTTGCCCTAATAATAAGTTTGAGAAAATATTTATTCTATGAAAATATTGTACTTACTCTCGATATGGTTTAATAGCATCACTAGTAGCTAGTAGGTAACGATTTGCTTGCTCCATTGAAATATGATCAAGAAAAAAAGGTTTTTCTTGGCCAAAGTGATGACCCACATTATCTTCACCGGAATCATTTCGATCGGGTCGGGTAGACTTAGTTTCAATGTCCTTTAGATATCTTGCACAGAAGGTCATGCACTCTTCCATTAAAGCCCCTTTTACAATCGAAGCTTCTGGATGAGCGCGATTACGAACGTAAAGCTTTAATGTCAATAAGTACCTATATATAAAAAAATTACATAGAAAACAGGATTTGGAAAGAAGAATTCAATAGGGGTTAAAATATATTTATAGCAAGGTTGCCAAACCTCTCAATTGGGTACATCCACCGGTATTGTATTGGGCCAGCAAGCAATGCCTCTTCAGCTAAGTGTATAGGCAAGTGCTCCATTATATCAAAGAAGGATGGTGGAAAAATCTTTTCAAGATGGCAAAGTGTAAGTGCAATACGATCTTGAAGATATTCTAGATCAGATTTTGAATTAACTTTTGAGCATAATATCCTAAAAAAGTTTGAGAGCTCAATCAAGGCTTCAACAACGTGCTTTGGCAATATTTTATGCACAGCGAGAGGAAGCAGCTGTTGCAAAATAATATGATTGTCATGACTCTTTAAACCCCAAATGCTCCGTTCTTTGAGATTGACACATCGTGAAATATTGGAAGCATAACCATCAGGCACTTTTACATCCTTCAATAATTTCAAAAACATGTCTTTTTCATCCTTTCCCAGTGTAAAGCATGCAGGGGCCAGTAACTTCTTACCGGAACCATTATCCTTAGGGTGCAATGGCTCCCTAATTTTCATTTCTTTGAGATCAAGTCGAGCATTCAAGTGATCTTTTGTTTTTCCGAGAGTGCCCAAGAGCGTATGCAATACATTATCACACACATTTTTTTCTATGTGCATTACATCTAGCATGTGACGTATTGGTAAAGACTCCCAATAAGGCAATTCGAAAAAGATACTCTTTGTCTTCCAACTATCTTCTTTTGCATTCCCAGCATTCTCACTTTCTTTCGTTTTTCGTTTTCTTCCATAATTTTCTTTCCCTTTCCGTTTCCCTTTCCTTTTCCCTTTCTCTTTCTCTTTCTCTTTGCGTTTCTCTCTTCTTATAACAGCCTTTCTCTCTTTCTCCTTCTCCTTTCCTAACTGTTCTCTTTTCCTTTTTCTAAGGACATCTTCCTTTTTATATATAGTCTCAACATCTTTTAACTGTTGTATCAATTCAGAACCAGACAAAAACTTTGGTTTTGGTTCTAGCTCTGGCTCTCCCTAAAAACCAGCTCTATCTCTTCGTAATTTATGACATTCTTTTAGCCATCGCCTATGTCCCAGATAACAAAACTTATGACTATGTTTTAGCCGAAAAGATCTGGTTTTCTTGTTATAACAAGGACAAGCAAATTTACCTTTTGTGCTCCAACCTGACAAATTAGCATATGCTGGGAAGTCATTGATCGTCCACATGAGTGATGCATGCAACTTGAACATATTTTTTGTTGATGCATCATACGCATTCACACCATCGTACCATAATTCCTTCATTTCCTTAATGAGTGGTTGCAAATATACATCAATCTTGTCCCCAGGTGCTTTTGGGCCATCAATTAGCACAGAAAGAATAAAGGACGGTTGTTTCATGCATAACCATGGTGGTAGGTTGTATGGAATGAGAATAACTGGCCAAGTGCTATGTGAAATGTTCATTGACCTAAAAGGATTGACTCCATCAGATGCGACTCCAAGTCGAACATTACGACTTTCACTAGCAAAGTCTGGGTACAACTTGTCAAATGTTTTCCAAATAGGACTATCGGCAGGATGCCGCATCACACCATCATCAACACGCTCTTTAGAATGCCATGTCATTAGTGATGCAGTGTGAGGAGACATAAACAACCTCTTTAGCCTTGGCTTTAATGGAAAATAGCGTACTTGTTTGGCAGCTATTTTTTTTTCGCTTTATCACACTATCGTCAACATTTTGCTTGTCATTGCCAAATTGCTTATACCTAGAAGCCCCACAAATATCACAGTTCTCTAGAGACTTTTCATCCCCTCGAAACAACATGCAATCGTTTGGGCATGCATCCCACGTCTCGTAAGTGAAACCCAAGTCAGTCACTATCTTGTTCGCTTCATAAAAGGATTTAGAGAAGGTAACGTCCCCTATTTCTTCATGTACCTCATGGAATAATTCTAGAGCCATTGTGCATGATTTATTTGACCACCCACCAAGTACTTTTATGTGTAACATCTGAGTAATGAATGAAAGCGAAGTGAACATTTTGCTACCCCTAAACAAAGGTCGCTGCCCTTCTTCTAGCATCTTGTAGATTTTTGTAGTCTCATCATCCATTGTTTCTGTATTGGCATCCAAAGTTTGTCCTCCATTCAAATTGTCTCTCATATTTGGAACTCCGGTTGGAATTTGCATGGCATCATGTATCATGCCAACAATGTCATCTCCCACATCGAAATTGCTTAGGAGATCTTCATTTTGACCTCCATCGCCAAGAGAGGAAATATCGAAATTATGTTCAAATGACCATGGCAAGTAATTTTCCATAAATCCATTCACAATGAGATCATCCACGACGTTTTCTCTTGTACTATAAAACGACCATAACACCTTGCACATGGACACTTTTTACATCCATTTGGCCCCACGTCTAAATATATCGACTCCAAAAAAATTTCAACACCATCCCTAAACTGTGATAAGGTCCTATCTCCATACATCCAAGTTATATCCATTCTTAATTAAATCTGAAAAAGATACAAAGAAAAAGAATGATTAAGAAGACATGCTATGTAAAATTCAGCTGAATGAGTAAAATTTAAATGAAGGACTTGCTATACACACACACACACACACACACACACACACATATATATATATATATATATATATATGCACACACACATACATGACAAAATAATGAAATAAAACCAATATGGGATTCACTTGATATATACTGAGCTCACCTCTATTGGTATTTTAAATTGAGTCTGAATATGCTCAATAATTTTCCGAGACTTAGACCTGGAAACCACACAACATTTAACATATATTTCATAAGTCATGATGACCAAACTGCATTGAGAAAAATGAAAAAGATCGGTAAGATGTATAAGTATAGAACATACTCTATTGGTTGTAAAGGGGTGAACACACCAAGACAATACAATTTTTTTTTGTTGATAAAATGCTTAGTCAATACAGACATATGTATTGCTAATTTGCTATGCTCATTAGTTACCCCTATTGACAACTCTACCCTTCAACACATCTTGTTTAGGTGAGAGAAAGGTCCGATCCTCCTTAATTATAATAGGTAGCTCTTGTCCATGCATATATCATACCATACATCCAAGGAATGTGAAATTTGGATAGAAAAGAGCCTATAAAGAATGATTTCAGAAGCTATTCTGGATAAATGCCCAGTAAAAGAAGTTGTTTTAAAGAAATTCCAAGGATGGAATAGGAGAATAGTTTGAGGGAATCTTGAATGCAACAATCCTATTTCGTGTTTATTACTGTTTCATAGCAGCATAAATATAACAAAATATATTTGACTCTTAAAGAATAAAAAACATGTTCTAAACTGACGGGCTACCCTAAACATCAAATAAGACCTCTTGATCGAATAAATCAATGTGACTTTGTTACGAATGAGAAGAACAATTTGAGTTCCATCAGTAATTTCTCATGTCATGAGCAGACATATAAAATTAAGTAGGGAAAGAGGGTGAGAGAGAGAGAGAGAGAGAGAGAGAGAGAGAGAGAGAGAGGTATCACAAATAAACATACCACTATATTTTCCCAGTAAATCGAAAATTAGGTGCACGATCAATTGAAACTCACCATCATGCCCCCAAGAGGCATCAGCTTCAATATTAGCAGCCTGCAAATGCAAAAGATACAGGCTTAATATAAATTAGAAGAGCATCAAAGAATGCTTATGCTTTAATTAAGAAACAAGGAATCAATCAAGCATACTTCAAAACCAATTTCAGCTACTGCATCAAGTAACCTCAACAACCGAAAATATTATAGGCACAAGAAGTAAAGGGCACAGGGCTGCCTTCAACATCCATTATATAATATACTGGATGGAAGCCAGAATGTCTACTCGGATCAAACACTTGAATACTATTACCTATGATGAAACACCTAAATTCCTAGCCGCTGAAACTTTCAAGCCAAAATGCGGCCATGGTAAAATAAGGCTTTATGGAAGCATAAGGCTCCAAATTTTAACGTAATATACATAAGCAGGGGTGTAAGAATCAGAGGGAAAACAAAATGAGCCTAATGACTCTCAAAGCCTCTCAATTATATATGATCCACCTAATGAGGCACTGACACTATACTACATCATTTAGGGACCCCCATCCTCTCTAGTTCAAAGGATACATCCTCTCTAGCTTTACATGAACAAAGTGGTGATCTTATCACACGCGAAATTGACATACATCAAAAGGTAACAAAGATCAAACAAGTTGCTCGCAATCAGTGTTTAAGAAAGAACTTACAGAAGTAAAAGCTGAAGAATCCACATCAGGAAGTAATGATGATAAAGTAATCATGAGCTTAGTTGCATCAAGATTTAACAAGTTAAACCAAAAGAAGTCGCAAGGATTAACATCCAAAAGCTACAAAAGTCCTTCTAAATCAAAAGACAAGGATGAAGAATCAGCTTGTTCTTACTGCAAGAAACCTGGACACATCTGAAAAAACTGCAGGAAAAGGATTTACAATGAAGAAAAAGAAAAAAAGAAAAAACCAAGAGACATACAAGAACACATATGCTGGAAGCACTTGGAGTGTTACCGATGACTGAGACAATGATGAGAAGACAATTTCATATCTTATGGCACTTGATCAATCCTAAGAAGCATCTACCTCAACACAGGATTAGGACAAGGTAAGTGAGCTCTATAAATTTGATTTCACTAGTACTGATGTTTCAAAAGCATAACTAAACCTTCTGGCGCATTCAATCTCTCTCTCTCTCTCTCTCTCTCTCTCTCTCTCTCCTCTCACACACACGCGCAAATGTATAAATATCTAAATATAGTAGAAGGCGATTAAAAAGAACAAACAAATTGAGCAGGTAATATCAAAAGATCAAAGCACATTTTGATAAAAAGCATTTAGCAACAAATAGTTTCATGTGCACATTTCCGATAGAGCAACAAACAGTTTCAGCAATCAACAATAATTAACATTCAAAAGGTAGAAAAAGAGAACTACATACTTCTTCCCATGATACTCAGACCGTTTTACCTAAAAGAAGATTCCACCAAGTTAGTATAATTTAAGCTTTATATACTATAGGACTATATTTTCAGCATATATGTAGTTATAATGACCCTCGAATATGCAATGGAATTTAACCAGAACCCAAATACAGTTAACACTACATCTTACTTATCTGATTTTCCATTTTTTTTTTCTGTAAATCATAATTCACTCATGGCATTGCAATGTAACCACAGAAACCAAGCTCATTCAATAAAGCAGTATCATACAGGGCATTCAACCCTTGAATTAGAAACAAACAAATGCATAGGTCCATTAATAGCAATGTTCCTCTTACCATCAATCAGAAACCAAATGAGATGTCATAGAAAGGAAGATTGCAGATTGTTCTTAAAATGAGCAAAAAAAATAAGCATTTAAGGTTGACCATTAAAAAACATGCTACTAATAGATCCCAATGTTGCTCACTTGGACTAAATCACTATCTCCATGTTCAAAACTCACAACTGAAAGCACAAGGTAATTGCAAAAGATAAGAACGAAAGTGCTTCTCTTTCGCATACTACCTTGATGAACTCTTGATCGAAAACAGTCTCAGCTTCAAGGTACCAGCCTGGTTTCCAGTGGCAGTTCACTCTGGACCAAAGAGATATAAGAATAGATAAGATTACATGCCATAAATGAGAGTAAAGGTAGAAAATCTTGATAGATGGATAAAATAAAATTTACAGATAGCACCACCATATACACGTATTTAAGTAACCCTGCAGAAGTTTTGTCTATTTATGGGACAGTTATCGTCCATGCTTATTCACTCATGGCATTGCTCATGCAGACTGAACAAAACCTTCATGTTCCCATGAAAACACTTTGTAGATGAACCCAATTCATAAAACTTCGTGAAAAAACCCATCACCAAGGCTATCGTACGAGGATTCTCCATCTCAGCATCATGTACATCACTGCCAGATTTCTTCTTCTCCTCCTCCAACAAACTCCTCCCCATTTTCAACAACAAATCAAACACATTAGCCTTAATCTTACCAATTAAAATCTTATCCTGAGACTTACCCATCACACTAAACAAGCTTCTAAACAAATTCTCCACTGCTTCTTTCCTAACGGGCAAAACCCCCTTTAACTCTTCAAGAAACACGACAACAATATGATAACTTACCCCGTTACCCAAAACTTTCAAATCATTAGCCAAAAATGTCGTCTTTTCCAAAAATACCCATCAAAGTAGCAGTCAAATTCAAATCCCAATCATTCTTACGAAGCAATTGAAAAACCAAATTAACGAAACGACGAATGAGCAAGTAAAACTGATTTAATTTTTTTGGGTTTGTTTTGGTCATAATTTTCGCTTCTTTATACGAAATTCTATAAGTTTGAACCACTAAAACATTTCAGTTTTGTTGCTTATGAGAAAACGTGAATCTTTTTATATGATCGCGAGTTATTTCCCAACAAAGCAAGCGGGCAATTTATGCGGCGATGACCGAACATAACTCTAATTACTTGATCCAACACTGTATTTTTATAAGAAAAAAAATACTACCATCCCAATCTTAATCTTAGCCTCTGTAATTGTATTATTGAGGTACGAAAACCATTCTCTCTCTTTCTCTCTCTCTCTCTCTCTCTATATATATATATATATATATATATATATATATATATATATGTGTGTGTGTGTGTGTGTGTGTGTGTCAAATTAGGGCCTAAAATTAAGCGAGAATAAGCCAATGCTACTTTTATGAAACAAATTACAAAATAAATTGAAATATAAAACAATACATGCGAGAGAAATTAGAAATATAAGATTAAGAGAGCCAAACTCTGACCTAAATAAACAATTTCACCAACAAATTGAAATGCAAAAGGAACATATTAAGAATATAGTGTGCCCTAATGTTTTACAATTATATAATAATCATACAACATACAACACGACATACAAGAGAGAGGCATACCTTGGATTTGCTTATGTGAAGTCGGCGATAAGAGGGAGAACAATAGGAAACAACCTAAACAAACAAACAAGATAAATATGATCTAAATTGCGGAGGAGAAACAAAAGAGGGAATGAAATTGCAAAGGAAGACGACTTCGATTGATGAGTGTGTGTATATTTGTGTTTATGTGTATGTCGTGTGTGTGAACGGGGGCGAATGCTAATTTGTATGTAACCCTTTCCTCGGTTCCCCCGCCACCGAGACTCGAACGATTATGGAAAGAGATCTTCTTGTTGTTGGTTTGGAACCTTCCCCTCTCTCTTTTCGAGACAATGCAAGTTCAATTTCCTTTGATATGTGAGAGAGAAAGAGATAGAGGAGAAAGAAAGAGTACATTGCGATTAGCGATGGAAAACCACGGAGAGGAAGTTCTTCGATTAAAATTGCTTCTTTGTTATGCGTGTTTGTGTTTGTGAATCTGTGTGTGTGTCGAGTTAATTTGGGGAAACACGGAGGGAAGTAGCGAGGAAGAAATAGCAAGGAAAGGAAATGTTGGAGGGAAGTTTTGGGAAGTATTTGGGTAGGCAATTTCAAAAGCGTGCCAACGCTTTAGTACTGACACGGGATGTTATCAAACCATGTCAATGATGTATAAGTATTTGGCACCGTCATAGTAGGGCCAAAAAGCTAGTATTTGTATTTTTGTAGAGCCTTGCCAAAAGCGTGGTCCCAAAAAGTACTTTTCTTGTAGTGATCATTGATCGGACATGTAAAAGATCAGCTATCTTCATAATAGCGAATCTCTTAAAGTTATCGGACAAGCTTATTCCAACCAAGCTTCATTAGCAATGGCGAAGACTTAAAGATCATCCGATCAAGATTTCCTTGGTGACATGCCTCGAAGACTATCTGCGGGATTTATTGTCAACAATGATACAACGATAACCTACAAAGATCATTGAATGATCCATGCCATATTAGGCAATCATCTCGAAAAGGACACTCATGCATTTCTTATCATCTACCTATTTTTGGCAATATTGCGAGAGATTAGTCGAAGTTTGCGAATCACCTATCTAAGATCAACGGCGGGATTAAAGCATTAATTGCATTCAAATTCAAACTCTCCAAAGTGAAGATCTCCAGCGACTACAAAACCTCCCAGTATAAATAGAAGACTTCATGACAGCATTGAAGACAACTAGCGATCAATTGAACAAACTTCAACTAACATTGATAGTCTTCATCTTCAATGCTAGTTCATAAAATCTTAAAAAAATATCTATACATCATTCTTTGAAGAGCACCATTCTTAGGCGATCAAGTCTTTATTTCTCTTCATTGATTGCAATCCTTGCATTCATAGCACACGAATTATATCTCTGTAGATATTAATTCTCCCACAAACAGTCAACTATTTTATGTACACGATCCATTTGTGATCTACTTTGTAAAGATTCTAGTGGATAAACTTAGTACACATTTTTCAAATCCAAAGTTGACCACTTTGGTTGTGGGCGTAGCACTTATTCATAAGTGTGAACCATATCAAATCTCTTGTCTATCTCTTTTATGTGCTTGTGATTTGCTTTTGTTTATTTCGAATTCAACAACTTTGAAACGGTGATCTTGTCCTATCAAGATCAGCCATCTTGTCCTATACTTCACTCTTTTCCGTTGCAAAATCTTTTCTAACTTAAGTGAAGTAATTTTTCAATCAATTTTTCAAAAATTGGACATAGGCTATTCAACCCCCTTCATCCTATTTGAGCACCTTGAGGCTTAAACTCGGTACCCGTGTTAAAGTTGTCTCGAAGTCCTTCCCCTCCGGGCTTCTCATTTAAGTCCTCCGTTAGCTCTGTTAGCTCACCGTTAGCACATTTTGCCTTGGCAAACTTGGAACTTTAGGAATAAATTTTAGCTCAACTTTGAAGCTCGAAATTGCCTCAAACTTTGTGCTAAACTCAGTGAATGCACGTTAATATCTTGAAACCTACATTAAAGCACAAATACACAAATCATAATATTTCCAATAATATTTAACTCTAAAATAGCACAAAATAAAAAGAAATAAATGAGAAAATTAAGTGGAAATCTTGAGCTCATCACACCCCCAAACTTAAGCTTTGATGGAGTCAAAGAAATAAAATAATTAAAAATGAGCTCAAGGACTTAGGTGGAACACGCCTTTGCTCAAGATTACATGTACATTACCATGATGGAAATCAAACTCAAGGTTATAAACATGCATAGCTAAGATGCGGTGTGATTTAAATGCTAGCTAGCTTTTTCCTCATACAATTTGCCCGTTACAAAACATATGCCCATCAATAAATAGCTTAGCTCTAGTAAGGATTGAGCGGTCAATGAGATATCAAAATAATGAGCAATCAAACCGAAAGAGTTTTAAGTTTCACAAGGCTAAGACTTCATGTCATGACAATATCAATAGGACTTTATTAAGCTTGTAATGTTGGCCAAGGTTTGGGCTACAAATGAAGGATAGGATAACAAGTCAAGAGAGCAAAGAATTTGAAGTCTTCACACCATGATTTGCTTCATGAAAGCACCACTCTTCAAATAACCACAAACTCACTTCAACAACCCTTTAAACTTTAAACATTGGGTTGAAGAAAGTATCTCTACCACAACAATTGAGCTTCACCCTTATGTCTCCTTGAGTAATTAAAGAACGATGGCATTTTTCTTTTTTTTTTCTTGCCTCCCTACTTTTCTTTTCTTTTGATTTTTCTTTTCTTTTAAATTCATTTCTTTTGCTTGCCAAGGGCTTTCGCCATTCAACACATTTCAAACACAACACCATCACTACAATAAAGCACAAAACTTCATGAAGCAACACTTCTCAACAAGCATCCGAAAATAAATTAATTCAAATCAAGCTCTCTTGAAGGGTGATCACAAAGTGTATAGGCTCATGGGATAGGATGATGCGGGTATAAGAAAATGAAGTCGAATGGGGGTCATTGTGTGCTCTAGGCACACGCCATTCTATAAATAAAGCTCAAAAGGGGACACTAGGGATTAATGTATAATGGGTAGGATAATATGGCACTAACAATCCAAAGATGGCCTATATCATGCTCTTGTCATGCACACAAGTCCAAACCAAGCTACTTTAATCAACAATTTTCAAGATCATCTCACGGTCATCAAAACTAAAGAATATGATACTCATCCGACCTGCACTATCAAAGCTAGAGCATAGCATAACAATTCAACTCGAAATCCAAACATGGGCATTATTGATTATGAATGAGGTGAAGCTAGCATAAAAAGCACATACATATCCTCAACTATGCATATAATAAACTCAAGAAAGAATCCAAGAAAATAATGTACATATAACTCTAACAAGCGCCCAAATTTCAAAGCATTAAAAATAATGGGAAAATATCCAGCTCAAGACTTTCAGAATTTTCAAAGCTAAACAATCCAAACCCAACTCCCAAACTTAAAGTAAACGGAGAAGGATAGGAAAGAAAACTCCCTCAAAGTTGATTTCTAATGAAGTCAGGGCCCGAAGTAAGCATACTCCATAAGAATTTTCTCAAGCAACCCCAGATTGAAAATGCTCAACCCCCATATCAAATCAAGCTCAAAAGAAAAAGCATGAAAGCAATTATGGAAATAAATATATACAAAATAAAAAAGAAAATCTTTTGTGTGGGCACGAATACACCTCCTACAAACCCACAAAACTTAGGAGAAGCTTGGCGACACAAGCATATAAATACAAAAGCAAGTAAACTACTAAAGAAATGCTCAAATTACAATTAGCTTTGCTTAGTATCAATAGCATATAGGAGCGAAAATTAAATCATTCTCCGACAGCGCAAAAACTTAATGTGCTGCAAATTAAGCTGCAACAACTAGGGCAAGAGTACCTGTAGGTATCATGTAATAAAGTGTGCGTAAGTACGAGTTATCGATCACATAGGGAATATGCGTAATTTTCCTCCCACTAAAATGCAATTGAGCTAGCTAATTATATTTGGCGAAAATAAATTGAGAATAAAAACTAAAAACTAAAAATAAAATAAAGCAATTAATATTTACAAATGTCACAAAATAGTTTGGCAACAACAAATCAATATAAAAGATAGGATTTTAGGAATGCAATATTTTCTAGTCTAGCTCATGATTAATTTAATCTTCTCTCTACTCTCCTTTTACTCAAGTCTTGGTAGTGGGATGCGTTAATGATATTAACTACGGGCTCGCATCTTATAGCAAAGTCTAGCTTTAAATCCCTACTACGGGCTCCGCGTCTTATAGCAAGAAAAGAATAGCCGCGTTATCGCTCAAGCACCACATGACTATCTAAGAGCGCTCAATACCTCTTGGTCAAGCCATAGACAATTATTGTGTTATCAGAATTAATAGGACAGGCTCTCGCATCTTACTATAATTCTAGAAATCATCTAACGGGTCATGACTCCCATTAAAAGCATTAAGATCACACATAAATACCAGAATATGGGTAATAGTGGGTAGAGAAATAAACTCTCAATTTTCTACAAGGCATGCGATGCTTAGGGACATCGAAAGTGGTTAAAAACCTAATTTCCTACATCT
>JACONP010000091.1:0-14056 GCA_016624345.1 Platycodon grandiflorus
CACGGTAAAATAGCTTACCAACGTTGCGGTTTTGCCTACAAACACTTGGCGCGTTTTACCCGCGGCCCGGCGGTAGAGGCGAACAATGTATTGGCCTTGACTATTACTTAGCCCTGCGCTTGTAATAATGGCGTCAATACACCCTCTCTAACAGTTAAGCCATGGACTAACTAAATGCTCAAGTAGAATATTTACTCCGACATTTAATAAAGGTCATACTCCAGTAGGGGTATACCACAACAACAACAATTGACAATAATATGAATGTCACAAGTGAGTTATAATAATCTCACACCACAAATAACCAACTCCACGATAATTATGACAATTTGACGAAATATCAAACACACAAGATCGATGTAACCAAATTTCTAACGAATCACTCGAATCATTCAAAATTCCCAAATCACACACGTGGTCTCATCGATTATGAAATCCTCTTGAACTCAGTTTAGAGTCATTTTCGGTTTCTAATGAGTTCAGGAGTTCTGAATTAATCATAGTAAACTTAACAAATAATGAACATATTCCACATTTCTAACATGTAAACATGAGTCTTAAAACACAACCAAAAGTCAACCACGAATTTGAAAAGTCAACATAGTCAAACATACTCAAAATTGATGATTAACATATATCATCATCTAACAAGTCTAACATGTATAACAACTCATAATAGAGGAAGAACAAGGGATAGTAGCTTACTTCCACAAGAAAATCTACCCAATGAATTCACAATCCAAGCTTAGCAATGGATTCCCCAAGTCTTAAGCAATCCAATGGTGGTGTTGCATGCGAGAATCTATGGTAGGATGAAGAGGAGATGAACACACACACTAATCTTACTATGTTTCTCTCACACAAGCTCTCTTATACACCATGGATGAAAAGAGAAATGGTGTTAGTGTGGGTCAATTAGGTGTGTTTAGGAGTAAAAATGGTGAGCTGGTCAAACTGGATGCGTTTAAGTTGGTCAAGGGCAAAGCTGTCACATTTTCCGAAAGCGGGAAAATAGGGCAACCATTACGGAAGAGGTGCGGCGCCTGGGCGCCGGCTGGCCTCCATATCTCAGAATCGCCCAATCAAGTTTACGCGCAAATCGCGCGCGAGCGGGCGCTCGACTTCCGATACACCCTAAAATCATGAAATGTGGTCTAAAAAGTCCCAAAATGTTGCTCAAAGGTTCCATGATGGTTCTAACACTTAAGTGAAGCTAGAACACTAAGTAAAGGCCTCGAAAGGTCTCAAAACCAAAGTAAACAAATAACATACCAAATCAAGTGCAATGATAATAAAACTTCTAACACATTTTCATACACTTAAAAGTGTATAACCATCTCAATTGCAAGTACATATGAACGATATTTGCACATGAAATGACGATGTTAAAACATAAGACGTAACATGGAACAAATGCAAATGATGTAAATGATGCAAATGGTGCGGGCGTTACACTTCATGATATGGTTTAATTAAGTTGCACTTATGTGAACACCAAAGTGCTAAGTGAATTATGTGAATTGTATACTTTTAAATGATCCATGATCATTATGGTATATAAATGTTATTATCACGTTATTCCTAGTGTTGAGCATCATGCCATGTCATCTAGTTGCATGTGATAGTTGTCGATTATTGGTCAAGTTAGAATAGTCCCTTGACTTGCCGGTTTGTGGCTGAAATGTTAGGTAAGCCGGAAGTGCCATTTAGACTAGCTACATGTAGAGTTTTGGTTTACTGTTGCATTCATACTCATAGCATACAATGCATTATAGTGGCTTACGGGGTCTTTTAGACTCACTCTTATTGTGTTAACTCTTTTAGATTGCAATCGAAGGACGACACGGCGTCGGTGAGACTTGCGGGTCTGCAGATTGATCTTTGGGTAGTTGCTCTCCAGAGCTTGTGTACAATTATGTTTCTTAGTTTCTTAATTCAGTGAGAACGTTGGTTGATGTAAAGTTATGTAAACTTTACTTATGGGTAGCATTGTTCTGTAACTCCTTTAATGTTATACTATTTTGGAGCCGACACTCGATGTCGAGCCGTTTATCATTGTAGTTTTCCTCGAGCATGTTAGCTCGCGATTATTTAATGTTGTTGTTTCTCCCGGTAGTTAGCCGTCGAGGTCTATTGTTGGGGTTTCTAGTAGTATTGTTCTTGGCTTATTTTTGGTGGAGATTTTATAGTTATTGTTTTGTTATTTGAGTTTTCAAAACTCAGGTTTTTACTAGTTGTGGTTTTCCGCTGCATAGTATTGGTTTTGAGCTCGTGTAGCTCGTTCACTTTGGTGGACTTTAGTTGTTTCATTAGTTTGGCGCACCGAGTTGGGGTTTAATACAATCGAACCCGGGTCCACAAAGGCGTTCACGACAATTTATAGGCCCGAAGGGGAAAATAAGGGCCCTAATAATGATAATATGTAAATGTGAATGTTTATAAGACTATAATACAAACTTTATACTTCAAAATATACTTCTTATTGCATTTAACGAAAAATACTATTTTTTTACAAATCTCAATAAATACATCAAATTTCAGCTCAAAAATTTTGTCACTGAAAATATCTTGTCAACCGCAAAGCCATCCATTATCCATCACCTTGAATATATCTTGTGCGCGCAAAGCCATCACATATCATATATCACCTACAAAACAAAGAAGCACAAAAATAATCATAGAAAACAACTTCTTCGAGCATTTCTAGATGCAAAATCAGTAATAATAGTATCGACATCAACACTTTCAAGCATATCCTTCTCAATACATAAAATTGCCAAACCGTTTAACCTTTCTTGTGACATTGATGATCTCAAGTAGGTTTTCAATAACTTCAACTTTGAAAAACTTCTTTCACTGATGCTACGGTCACAGCACACTTAACATGATTCGATAAGCAATTGAAACATTTGGATAACAATCTGCAGCCTTAACAAACTCAAGAATTTCAAGTGCTAACATTGACACATTTGGCAAAGTCATTTGCAATACTCTCAATTCAGAAAAAGATCATCTAAATCAACGTCGACGAACTATCATGAGAAAAAGTGGTATGAAAATTAGTGCAACATTCCCTTAATTCATTATCATCCAATGATTTCAATTGATTTGAATCAAATAAGAACCCAAAATACTTTCAAATGTCTTTAAGCTGCTCAAATCTATTCGCAAAAGTAGTTGCTATATCCACAAGAACTAAAAAGTAGTTAACTCTAAATGACTCCTCGGAGATTGTATTTCTTCATCTTGATCATTTTTATCAAATTGTTTTCTCCTTAAAATACGACGTCTAGTTGGGAATGTAGGTTCTATGTTCATATCGATGCAAGATTTTTAGCGATATTCATACTTGAGTAAAACCCTTCATTTCTAAAATTTTCAAAAAGACATTACACCTTCCAATTGCTTCAAGGTAGCATCGAAACACATAGATTTAGATTGTAACTTCTTACTCACCATGTTAATAGCAAACAAAATATCGTATCGGATAACTATACCAAGTAAAAACTCAAAACTTTTACGCATTTGCCAAACTTTCCTTCACTCTTTGACTTGGCATCATCACAAGATTTATTCAATTCTAACAAAGCCCCTTATTTGAGGAGCTTGAAATCTAATGGCTTTAACACTTTTGATTTGACTCTCCCAACGAGTATTACACAATGATTTAACAGTTAAGTTTGAAACATTATTAAGTAAAACTTTCCATCTTTTAGGAGAACTAGAAAATAATGTATATATACGTTGTACAATTCCAAAAATGAAACAGCTTTAACACAAGAATCGCCATATCACTAAGAGTAAGATTAAGACTATGGCAAGCACATGGCATATATAAAGCTCGGATTTATTTCTAGTAATCATTTTTGAACTCCTTGGTGTTTTCCTTTCATATTAGAACCATTGTCATACCCTTGACCCCTCACATCATCAACACTAAGATCAAGAGATTTAAATGCATTTAATAATTCATTAAAAAGTCCCAAACCAGATGTATCATCCACCTTCAAAAACTCTAGAAAGTACTCTTCTATTTTTATTTTGTTACCCGACATATTTACACATCGTACTAATAAAGTCATTTGTTCTTGATGGCTCACATCTGGGGTACAATCAAGAATTATAGAAAAATATTTTGCTTCTTTAATCATTCTAATGATTGAACTTCTAACACTATTGGACAAAAGGGAAATCAACTCATTTTGAATTTTGTGGCCAAGATAATGATAATGAGTTTCATGATTTTGAATGCGTCTAACATGATTTTGCAACGTCACATCAAATTATGCAATCATCTCAATTAGTCCTAAAAAATTACCATTGTTGTCTTGGTAAAGTTTCTCATTCGATCCTCGAAAAGCTAAGTTGTGTTTTGCAAGACATTTAACGATAGAAACTATTCTTATTAAAACTTGTCTCCAACGCTCTTTTTCCTTTGCAATTTCTTGTTGCAAATCTTGGTCAATTGTTTGATTTTTCTTTAATCTAACTTTTAGTTCAAACCAAGTGTTCATGTTGGTCATATGCTCGGCTATTCTCGTGTTGTCTAAGTCTCTCACTAAGATGCTTCCAATCCCTCATTCCATCATTAGCTAACAAACATTTGTTACCATCCGATTTGAATAGCTTACAACAAAAACAATACACTTTGTCAACATGTTTAGAGTAAATCAACCATTTTCTATCACTAATCTCCCGTTACTTAACTTTCTAGAATAATAAGCATATGAAAAATGCCTAGAAGTACTATCTAGAGGAAACACAAGATTCAATTCTCTTATAGGCTCTTTTCAACCAAAATATCCCTTGTTTTATTGTCAAGATTATCCCAATTTCTAGGATCATATATATAAAGAGGGAACGGTGGATCATCAACGCCTAAATTCTCATTATTGGGGACATTTGGTACATCATTAGGCTCTATCAAATTAGCATTAGCCTCATTAATATGATTTTCATCATTTATATTCTCAATAGACGGTTCAACATTATCACCATTCAATTCATCAACGAAAGAGCTAACTCTATTTAAAACAAATTTATCAATAGCCCTCTTTGTGATTCTACAAATTGTTCTACCCGTTTTCTCTTTTTTCTTTTTCACTTCGAGAAAGATGTTTTTAGGCAACATATTAAAAGAAGAGTTTTAGATAGCACTGGAATATGGGAAAAGGAGTTGTAATTCTTTTCACCCTATCGTCTTTGCAAGTTTTTGAATTTCAATTCCAAAATACGGGATCAACGAAAGAGGTTAACAAAAATTAGAATAATTATTACAATTTACAAGTAGACAATTATTTTCTTGTACTACTACTGTCATGACTCATGAATAAAAGGAAAGGGCTGCTTGTCTACTTGAATCAAGTATTGAAACACCATCTAATTCGGTAGAGACAAAAAAATTGTAGCTTAAGATAAACTTTTTATAACTTAATTATAATGCCACAGTGAGTGCCATTTTTCTCCAACTTCAAATATTTATTAATTATTATAATAGTATATTTTTGTTTCTTCCCTTTTGTTCATCAGCAATGAGCAATCAACATAATCCCAAACTACCACTGAACCACGGCCGGGCCTACAACATATGAAGAGAAATTTCGAACATCAACTCAATGCATCCATGCATGTCATTCACAGATTCACTCATTCTTGTTCTCATTAGTCATAATCTCATGCTAATTTCTATCATTCTATGCATCACTTTATTTATTTATTTTTGTTTATGAAGAGAGAAAATTTCAAAATGTCATAAAATTACAACAACAAATCTAATCAAATAATATTCATCAAAATTCCTCAAATTGAATGGTCAAAGAAATTAAAACTAGAGATTCGGTGAAAATGAAAATTAAAGAGAAAAGATATATGTATTACCTTAATCGAACAAAGGAATCAAAGAAATCGAAGGAGAGAGTGAGCCCTGTTGTTGTTTGAGAAAGAGTGTTAGTGTTGTGACGGAGAGAGAGAGTTTGCGAGTTGTGATGATGTGAGCGGTAAACTTAATTTGCCCAAAATCAAAGCCATTAAAACAATCAAAATCTTCAAGAATTGAACTTGAAGAGGCGAAATCGGCTGTCGGCTTCACGACTTGAATGTCTGCTGACCGCCAGCGTCTTGCACTGACTCGTTGTTTCCACTTTCCAATACGGGAATCTTGGTAGAATTGTAGGAGTAAATTTTTTAATAAAATTACAGTATATATATATATATATATATATATATATATAAATATATAATTAGATTTGGGCCCCAAATTTTTGGGCCCTAGGTCGTTGCACTTCAAACTACCCTCAAGGGCTGGCCTGAATGAAAAATCGAAGGAAGAGAGGCTGAGCCCGTTGTTGTTGAGAGAAAAGAGAGTGTTAGTTGTGGAGAAAGAGAGTTTGCGAGTTGTGATGATGTGAGCGGTAAACTTGAATTTGCCCAAAATCAAAGCCATTAATACAATCAAAATCTTCAGAATTGAACCCAAGAGGCGAAATCGGCTCCCGGCTTCACGGCAGATGTGTTTGCGGCTGCGACCCTCACGCGTCTTGCTCAGGTGACTTCGTTGTTTCCACTTTCCAATACGGGAATACTGGTAGAATTGTAGGAGTAATTTTTTTTTTATAAAAATTACTGTTATATATAATATATATATAAATATATAATCAGATTTGGGCCCCCTAAATTTTTGGGCCCTAGGCCGTTGCACTTCCAAACTACCCTCAAGGCCGGGCCTGGGACAAACCCATTTGCGATCGCAGCTTCGAGGTGATGTTGTCCGAAAATTGCAAGAGATCGAAGCTAGAATCTTTCCGGATTGAGGAGAGAAACAGCAGAAATTATAGGAAGACACATAAGAAGAAGACCATAAGCAGCGAAATTGCGGTGCATTCTTTTTTAAACAACAAAAGAACTTATCTCTAGGGCGATTGAATCAATAACTATGGGATATAATATATGATTATCATCAATATCAATCAACAAAGTGGAGTATAATAATAAAAATAATTGGGGATTTCAGAATGATTTTATGAATGGGCTTGTAGTTTCATCATTGCATGGGAGATTATGGGACAAGGGAGGGATTGTTAGGTTAGTTTAATTAGGGTGTGAAGAAACGTTCATAAGAAAGCGTGTTAGTTTCTTTTATTTAACTGCAAAGGGTATTTTGGTTATTTTTTAAAAAAATCAGAATAAAATTCTAACAATAATGACATGAAGGGGGGATCTAATAAAAAAAAAATACAAATTGAAGGACCACAATGAATTATTTTGGAACGGGGGACCAAATGCATATATTTGTTAAATTCGAGAGACCAAAAAAATTATTGAAGTCATATTTTTGTATGTTTTAATTATTTCAATTTCTTTTATCTAAAAATATAGGGCAAACTACATAAATGGTCCCCGTAGTTTTAGTATTTTTTGCAATTGGTCCCTGTACAAAATTTTTTTTGCCAATCGTCCTTGTACCAACCAATTGAACGCAATTGGTCCTTCCGTCTAGTTCCGTTAATTTTTTTCCGTTAAGTCTTGACATGTGCTCCTCACGTGAATTTGGGCAAGGGCGAATTGTCATTTTACCTATGAAAGTCGAGGACCAACCGTGAAATTTGGGCTGGTCGTCTTCTCCGGACAATGGTGACCTCGTGAAAACGAGTTTTTTTTTAAAAAGCGCACTCCATCATTAAGAGTGAGCAAATGCAACTATAACCCATCATCCTCTATCCCAAAACTACCCCTCACGGCAGCAGGACTCTCTTCCTCTGTCCTCCTTCCTTTGCTTTCTCTCCCTCCTCATCGCCTCTCTCTATGGAGAACCGAAGCGCCATGGTTTCAACGAGACTTCTTTTGTGATGAAGCGAGGGGATTCCTTTGTACGATCCGCGGAGAAACCTTCAAAGAAAAAGGAAAAACATGCTATTATATTAAGAAAGGCTGCAATCACACATAAAAAAAAAAAAAGCAATAAGAAACACAAAAACGTTGAAAGAAGATCATAGCTGGTTTATCCAACTTTTGAACCGAACCATATACTTGTGATTTCTTGTTTCACTCGAAATCTTGAAATTTATGAATATACAAACACCCAGCTTTAGCGGTGATTCACTTTTGAATCGGCCAACTAATACTCCTCTTTTAAACTTAATGCATTTGTATGACTTATTACAACACTTATTTGTAGTATATAAATTAAAACTCTATGGGAACTCTCACTTGTTGAGAGTTCTGAGACATCGAGTTTTTGATATCTCACCTTAAAACCTACTACCAAACGAGCAGCAAAAGCTTCATCTACTTTGCCTTGAGAACAAAACTTTTCCCTTTGCAAGAAAATGATCTCTTGATGAAATCAGGCCCTCTTTGCAATGATCTAGCAATGGAACAACTACTTCCAACTTAGGAACAATGCGAATTAGATTGGTTCGCTTTATCCAATTTAGTACCCAAATCTCTATCGATTGAAATGGCCGTGGATTAGCTATTTCAAAGACTCCGGTGATAAACAATCCAAAGCAGGCCTCCTCACCAAATTATCACTATTACCCTTAGGAGAAAAAGCTTGAGAAAGCTGGGAGGAAGATTTCGTCGAAGATCGCAAGATCATTTCTACCTCATCCGCCGACGGCGTTCATCAAGATCTCATCTCAGGCGTTCGTTCTCAGGTCGAGATTCTGAACTCCACTTTCTCACCGATTGAAGCAATTGACTTCCTCAGTTCCTTCCCCCTATTTTGCCTGATGCGACATAGTTTTGAAAACCAAATAAAACCTAATGCGGCTTCATGCGCCTTCGATTTCGACTCGGATCGCAATTGACTTCCTCGGTTCCTTCCCCTTGGTCTTCAACGGTCCGTAGTCTTGGATTCAGAAGCTTCTCTCTCGTCTTCACCTGTCTCACTCTTCTGCGGCGCTCTCTCACTTCGGCATTTTACAGCAGTAGCCTCTCTCTCGTCTTCACATAGTCGACGTGATCACAACTCAACAATGAAGATTTTTTCTTTTTTTTATCTTTTTTCTTTCCTTTTTCTTTCTTTATTCTCTTTTTTCTTTTTTAATGTAAAGAACTTCTATGGCTTTAATCATTTGAGGTCCACTGTACTTTTAAGATGAAATGACTATTTTACCCATCAATAAATGCTGCGTGTGTGCAGTACGTGTGCATTTAGGCAAAAAATTACAGAGTTTAACGGAATGACCATTTGGGTAAAATGTCTAGGTACAGGGATCATTTGCGAGGTGTAAGGACCAAATGCATAAAATGCTAAAACTATAGGGACCATTTGTGTAGTTTGCCCAAAAATATATGGCAATCTAAGGGCAGTTTATGTTTATGAAAATATTTTTATTTTTATTTTTTGTCCTCTCAAGACAAATGATTTTTTTGTTGACATTTTTTTTGCAGTTAATCCACTAATTTCATATAGTAAAATAGGTATCTTTTTATTTGATTGATTGATAAAGTTTCTTTGTAATAATGTAAAAAATATATGTATATCAAAGGAACATTAAAAAGAAGAGGTAATAATTAATTTTCATAGTTATGTTTGTTTGTTTGTTTTTTTTGTTTTTGTTTTTTTTTTGTATGAAGTAACAAAAATGAAAATAGCCCAATTTAGATCACCAACACCACATTGTGAGAGTTACTATTCATCTAAATCACATTCGGTATGTGATTTAGCTAATTTTAGAGATAGAGCGTGAGCTTAGGTGTCCATTGTGGGTTTGGGTGTTTATTAGTAGAACTAAAAAGAGCAAACTACACAAATAGTCCATGTGCTCTACCCCTTTTTTGGGATTGGTCCTTGAACTGAAATTTAAAAAATTAAGTCCATGTACTGAAACTTTTTACACAAATGGTCCTTCCGTCCAACTCTGTTAGTTTTTTTTTGTTAAGTCCACTCATGTACAATTCTCGAGCCATTGCCTAGGGGTAAAATAGTCATTTTACATTACAAAAGTCTGAGGACCATTTGTGAAGGCGCCAAATTTTAGAGCCAAAAACAAGCTTTGCTGGGTATCGTCCTTCCAGTGCATAAATAGGCTTGGTTGAAACTCAAAAATGAAGAATTTTATGGAGGTTTACTGTTACTATGATTTAAGGCAAAATTGCTAACTTCTTAGACTGATTTCAACCCTGGCCGAAGGTTTTGGAGTTGTGCTAATCGTTCGGTAAGTCTTCCATTTTTTTTCATTGTTTATTTAGGTTCTTCTTCATCTACTTCAACTGATTTTTTTTCTTCGGGCAGTATCCATGTGGTTTCTTCCTTTGGTTTGATCCACCTATGTGTCATAGATCTGTCCAAATTATACATGGGTTATTTCAAAGGATAAGAGAATACGAAGCAGAGAAGAAGGTAATGGAGTGAGGAGAAGACATGAAACCAAGTTGATCTTGTTGTGGGTTTTGCTTGTTCCTAGCCTTTTTGTTTCTTGCTTGGGTGATAATTTTTGGGAATATGGATAAAGAACACAGTGGCCATGGACATGGAAGAAAATACCCAGCAATTAGTGGTCCATAGGTTGTATAAAAGCCACAAAGCAGAAAATCTCAAGTTTATATTTTGATGAGGTTGTATGTGTTCCTTTTGTGATGTAATCCTTTTGGTATGAACTATCATATGTTATGAAAAAGAGCAAACTTTGTGTTCTTCACCTATTCTGTTATTAGTCGGTTTTGACTCAATTTTCTTATCCTTTGTTAATGAATTATTGTTTCAATCAAACACAAAATATAACCACCAATTGTTCAGCATAACATAACATAATCACCGACCAATTTCACCACCAAAGTATTTCCATTGTATTTGATGATGATTACACAACAGTTTGTCAATCAAATTCATAGCATATCAAATTCCAGAGTACCAAAAGCTTAAATTACATTGACTTCCTGCTGAGTTAAATTACAGAGTACCAAAACAAGCAATTACATAGACTTCCTGATAAGTTAAATTGCATAGTACCAAAACAAACAATTACATTCGTTTGCAAAATACCAAAAATCATTGTTTTAATTGTTCACTTTTATCCCCAAAATCAAGATTCACTTCTACTGAGCTTCCTCTTCTTCAAAGGGTATGTCTTTGTGGTTGTGATATGCTTGTAGTGCGATACATTCTTCATGTGTTTGTGGTTGTAGTCTACTTGAAGTTGGTTGAGAAACATTTAATGGGATTTACGTAGATTGGTTGGTTCCAACATTTAAGTTGCTTGAATCCTACAACCAAACCAACATAAATTAAGCATAACATAACCAACATCAAAATCAATCACATCACCAATTTGAATACCACAACTTACTTGTGTTGATGGCCCTGCCTTTGCTCTACCTCTTCCATTAACTCTCAGATGCACCTCCACTACCTTCCCCATTGTTACTTGAACCTCAGAAAATACAAAGATTAAATGCCTTACAATTAAAAGTCAATTAAAACAATGTAATTTAACTTGTTGATTACTTACGCCTTGGTCTTTCTTACTTTTGTTCATGGTAGACATCCTACCCCTTGC
Source organism: Platycodon grandiflorus (assembly GCA_016624345.1). Lineage (NCBI taxonomy): Eukaryota > Viridiplantae > Streptophyta > Magnoliopsida > Asterales > Campanulaceae > Platycodon > Platycodon grandiflorus. The sequence continues at coordinate 11,502 of JACONP010000091.1, forward strand.
AATGACTTGAATTGTGATTGAGTCCTCCACATCTTCTACAAGTTATGAATTTCCCCTTTCTCCCTCGCTTTTAGCATCTCCAGCTTGTCTTTTTCCTTCATCTTCACCTCTTTTCGGCCTTCTTTGGCCTCCCCGTGTTGCTTATGATTTCGGGAGCAACAATCTTAAAGACATTCTCAACATGATCCCATTTCAAGTTCATTTACGGGATTTATAGGTAATCATAAATCCTTGACTGACATTCTACTTTTAATAATCATGAACCCATAGCTCAGTACCCATTTCCTCCATTCTACCATCATACCATCATACCATATAGCAAACTATACCATGCTTACATGGAAGTCCACTTAGCCGCCACTTCCTACAAGTACATTTTTGTGACTCAAATCCACTACATATTGTCACCCCACGGACCTCTCGACTTGGTATTTAGTTCCTCCATTCCATGTACAAAAAAATCTAGTGCATCATGTTTTCCTTGTTCACTTGCTTCAATTCTATATCCAAAATATGATTTTTACACTTCTTGACCTCATCCCTTTTCTTTTTGATTCTTGTCATAGACAGCTTCCTAATCATCTCTACATTGAGATGATAGGTTTGTCTCTATGTGTGAATTGAAGCTTTCATCGATGTTGTTCATCAAAATATCACTCTTTACAACTTCTATAAAGTGTGACCTAGATCGCTGAACAAGATTCTTCACTAACCCACCCAAATGCTTCGTAATAGTCCTTGAACTACTCCAATATTGCATCATTAAACCGCCGCATGTTGCTTTGAAAATGCCGCTTGTACAACTGATCTTTTATCCCCTTACCCTGAAATGCCTTCTTGTAATTGTTGTACATGGGCAAGAGACAATATCTATGTTCCACATTAGGCAACAATTCATTCATGGCCGATCAAGTCCCTATAATTAATGAATGGTAGTTAAATTGCTATAAATATAAATGATAATAAGAAAATTTAAAAAATATTAAAGAAAATCATACCATTTGTTGATCGAGATTAGCACCCATTGTTCAAAGACTATTAATCCCAATATCCTCAGACAATAACTCAAGGAACCACTGCTTTTAGCCTCTACTATAGCATACGCAAGGGGATACATGCCATTGTTAGTAAGACCCTCAGGAATATGCCTCGTGAAAAAGCTTGATATATATGTACGCATATTCTAACACGCTGATTTGCTTGTTCCCATTACAACGCATGTTTCACAGCAAGGGCTAAGCGGTCAAGGCATGCTAGTATGGCGCCTTGATGAAACAATGCATAGGTCATTAGACTAGAAGTCTTTGTTCATATCCAAGTCTTTGTCCTACCAAAGTGATGACAAACTTTCATATGGATTAGCTCTTTACGCGCCACCGACATGTCCATCGAATGTCTCACCGCCAAAGTATATCCCTACCAATTTTCATCAAATCTCTACATCTGGTATTATATCTGCAGATCCAAATATCGCCCATGCTCTTCATCCACAACCGCAGAAGGTGATTATTCACAAGAGAACATCGGTCGCTGCTCAATACTACAAGTCAAAATAGATCCGCACAAGATCTTCCTCGACAACTCAAGATATGCATCGATCTATGTGTTTGACTATTATTCGTAAGACATTTCTTTTGTATTGGTCCTTCCAAGGCTACATTCCATAAAAGGCCAAATACAAATATACATATCCTGCATGCTTGACAAGTCCCTTTCATCCAAAATTCGATTCATGGACCTCTTCAAGACAAAAGCTTAATCTGAAGGTCTTTGCCCAATTGAACAATGCATTCTGATGCATTGATGATCCAAATCTCCAACGGGCAAAAACTCATCAAAGCCTCAACGACTCCTTCATCTTCTCCAGCTTATAAAAGAAACCTCTCATTCTTCATTCTACACAGAGAGAAGGTGCTGGTGGTTGATATTGTTCTTTGTTCGCTCAAATCAAAACCACACCAAAAGTGAGAAAACACAAGTGTAAGAACAAACACTTTCAGGGGAGAGAAAACAAAATCCAAAGGCTAAGAAGTTCGCTTGATCAAAAACTTTGTTCTTGATTTGAAGTTCTTCCTTCGAAAGACTCGCCTCTTCGCTTGTCGCGACTTCAAATCCACGTACTAGAGACCAAGCATTCCCGCAAGTCGCTGAAGACCGATCAAGATTGAAGATGCCCGATGAAGAAACAGAGCCTAATAACTGTGATTGCATTCATATCGCAGACTTATACTACACATATAAGGCCGCCGACAGGCAACAAATTGTCCTCACTTTTGGCCGTGTGCTAGAGACTCTCGCTTGTTCAAATACTTGTTATTTGAACAACGCCTAATATTCTCTTCTCACATCACTCTAACACTAGCACTTCTCTTGTCCTCCTTCCTAGGGATTAGGAACCTAAGGTTAGAGTTCTAATAATGAGTCTTCCCAAGATCCTAATTCACTTTCCTTCTACCCCTGGGAGATTTGCTAGGTTAGAGAGTCTAGGTTGATGTACTAAGCATGTTTGTTTTGACCAAACCTCTCGCTGAATTTTAATAATAAATCATATTTTA
>JACONP010000092.1:0-19985 GCA_016624345.1 Platycodon grandiflorus
CCTCAAACTAATATAATACAACACAAACATCCAAATGACTTACCACTATACACAAGTACTACTAAAAGGGGTCCTTCTCTACCAATTGTCGCTTTTCCACCTTTCTCGTATTACCACTGCACGGGCCGTAATCTAAGGAAAACAAAAAGGAAAGGGTGAGTTCTACGGATCATTAAGTTATTACAATGCAACTAAATGCTATGATATGTATGACAAGCAAGTATATAACATGGATTTAGCAATCCAAAAGCAATTACAAACCACATGAGGATATGGGTGCAAGCACATATTCAACTGAACAAAACACAATGTTAAAGGATACAGGGTCGAGGTACACCTCTGACTAAACCAACCTTATTACCCCATTCTTTGTTGTTGTAGCTGATAACCCTTTAACGAACCATATCATCGATCATTAAAAGTTTAAGAGTTAGGTGCTCGTATGATATCCGCCCTACAACTGAGTTTCACTTAGATGGCCACCTACCCCACCGCTTAGCAAGAAGTAGTGCCATTCCGCTAGGTCCAATAGTGGTAAAGCCATGGAGCATGGAACATCTCTATCTGACAACTACCTCTTCTACCCCATGACAATAGTCAAGGTGCTCCATAACCCCTAACCGTTCACATTCATAACAAAAATTGAAGATTTTTACCATTAATATTTTTCTTCACTTACAAAGAGTCTCTAGCAATACCCATTTAGATGGTCAACCAAGCTAGTAGTAGAGGTGTCCAAAGGAGAAGCCATCACTTAAGGCATTTCACAATCTTATTGGATGGTCAAAAGTCAATAATTTTAAGCTAATCAATCAGTAATTAAACCTAAATAACCATATTCAACTCAATAAAACACAATGTTAAAGGATACAGTGGTCGGTGTATACCTCCCACTAAACCAACCTTATTACCCCATTCTCGTTGTTGTAGCCGATAACCCTTAAACTAACCATATCATCATCATTAAAAGTTTAAGAGTTAGGTGCTCATATGATATCCTCCCTAACCCGAGCTTCACTTAGATGGCCACCTACCCCGCTAGCAAGGAAGTAGTGTCATTCCGCTAGCCAATAGTGGTAAAGCGCCGGCTTATGGAACACCCTATCTACAACTACCTCTTCACCCCATGACAAGAGTCAAGGTGCTCCATAGCCCCTCAACCGTCACATTCATAACAAAAATTGAAGATTTTACCAATTAATATTTTTTTCTTCATACTTACAAAGAGTCTCTAGCAATACCCATTTAAGATGGTCAACCAAGCTAGTAGGAGGTGTCCAAAGGAGAAGCCATCACAAGGCATTTCAAAATCTTATTGGATGGTCAAAAGTCAATAATTTTAAGCTAATCAATCAGTAATTAAACCTAAATAACCATATTCAACACTAACTAATTAGGTCTAACTATACACTATTACAACTAATCATAGCTCATAAACATATTTAAATCAAAGCAAACGAATTTAGGTAAGTGCTAATGTGCAATTGCAGTTGTCTGCCTGTGCGTAAGGTTTGGTTACACCCTAGGGTGCAACTCCAAGAAGTTTGTATTTCTACTGAGAAAACTTCTGCAACCTCTGCGCTAAGCTGCACGATATGAACCACACATATCAGTAACAGTCTAAGATAGATGCAAACCCAATCAAAACTAAGGAAGACTACACAGAACAAAGTGAAAACCAAGGGTATTACACCCCCCTAAAAAGAATTTAGTCCCTAAATTCCTTACCAGTATCACTAAAGAGGTGAGGGTGGTTCATTTTCATCTCTTGTTCTGCCTCTTAAGTTGCCTCCTCAACTCCATGTTTTTGCAATAATTACTTTTACCAAAGGGATCCTTTTTGTTCTAAAAACCTATTCCTTGCGATCTAGAATTTGTATCGGCTGCTCCAGATAAGATAAATCTGGCTCCAATGGGATTGGTTCGTGGTTCAAAACATAAGAGGCATCTAAAGTATATTTTACAGCATAGACACGTGAAACACATCATGAATACTCTAAAGAGATGGTGGTAATGCTACCTGATAAGCCAAGTTACCAACCATTTCCAAGATTTTGAATGACCTAATGTATCTTGTCACTAGCTTTCCTTTCTTCCCGAAACTTTTGGTTCCTTTCTTTGGTGATATCTTCATGAATACCCCGATCACCAACCTAGAATTTGAGATCTCTTCTGGGATTATCGACATAATTTCTTTTGTCGACTTTGAGCCGTAATAAGTCCCTCCTGAATCACTTTTATCCTATTAGTTGAATCACAAACTATGTCCTCTCCCCAAAGTTTGGCTTCACCGACTTCAGACCAAAAACTAGGAGATCTACATTTTCTTCCATACAAGGCTTTGTAGGGTGCCACGCCAATGTTAGACCGATAACTATTATTGTAGGCAAACTCTGCTAAAGGAAGATGAGTGTCCCAACTACCTTTAAAATCAAAGGAGCAAGCTCGTAACATGTCTTCTAAAATTTGGATCATCCTCTCAAATCAGCCATTATTTTAGGGATGAAGGGTCGTGCTAAAGTTCAACTTGGTTCTTAGAGAAAGTTGTAGACCATGCCAAAATCGAGATGTGAACCGCAGATCCTTGTCAGACACGATACTCACTTGAACACCATTTAACCTTACTATTTTTTGGATGTACAAAGAAGCAAGTTCATTAAAGGAGTAAGTCATAACAATGGGAGAAAGTGAGTAAACATTTTTAACTCATCAACAACAACCCATACAGCATCATGTCCCTGACGAGTCTGTGGTAGCCTAGTCAAAAAATCCATCGCAATATTCTCCCATTTCTATTCTAGAATTTTCAATGGTTAAAGTAGTCACGCTGGTCTTTGATGCTTTGCCTTCACTTATGGACATGTTAAGCACCTAGACACATAGTTATCTATCACCCGCTTTATATTATTCCACCAGAAATCCTAATTCAAATCCCTATACATCTTTGTGCTTCCCGAGTGAATGGTATATCTAGATTTATGAGCTTCCTCCAACAAGTGTTGCCTTAATTCTGCGTTATCTGGGACACACTATCTGTTTCTAAAACTTTAATAATCCATAACTTTGCACTGGAAAGTCAATTTTTTTTTTCTTTTCCATTCTTCAGAGTCTCAACAGTCTTTTGCAACTCAAGGTCTTGATCTTCCTCTTCTCAAATTCATTGGAGTAGGACTGGTTTCACTCTAATATTCGTAAATATTACACAATGGTCAGTTTCACACGGGTTCTGATGTGATTCCAAGATCGTGACAAAGCGGAACCAACCAAGAACGCGAATTCGAAAACAGATAACAACGAATTGAAACAAAGATAAGGAGCTTCCCTCAACCCTAGGGCGAATTTAATCCCTAAAAACTTGGGGTGCAACCTTAACCCACTAATTGCAATTGATCAGGAACCAAGATCATGGAACACCACAAACCTGCCGCTCAACAAACTTGATAAGTTCAAGGGGTTGAGAATTCTAGTCCAAGAAATCTCTCAAAAGCTCACAATATTGTGAAAACTCAAATCAAATTTGTGACGCCCCGAGTTCGGGATCCGACGTTGAACCCCAACTCGATGCGCCAAAATAACAAAACGTACTGAATCAACTGATAAGAGTGAGCCACAAAAGCTCAAAACCAAAACTAATGCAGCGGAATACAAGATAAAATGTGAGTTCAAAAACTCGAACAACAACCACAACTAAATAAACCTCAACGGCCAAACATACACCGGAGAACAACACTAAAATAAACCCAACAATAAAAACCTCGACGGCTAAATACACGAGCCAGAGAAACAACAATAATAAACACCACGAGCTATGCGCTCGGGAAAACTACTAATAAAGTATCGACAGGCACAAGGCCACACTAAGACCACGAGCTATAAACCAAAATTATAAAATACTACAACCGGCATGACCTCAAGTCGGCATTAAAATACAAATCTGAAGAATACAACTATTTCTACCCATATACTAAGTTTACATAACTTAGTAACCTCACGATCTCATAGTACAAGAAATAAGAAGAAAATGACAATACAAATACATCTTGCTAACTCCAAGCTTCAAGACTCGTTGTGCTGGAACTTAACCTGGAAGCTGAGGAGGTTGTTGGGTGAGTCTAAAAGACCCCGTAAGCCACTATAATGTATTGTATGCTATGAATATGAATGCAACAGTAAACCAAGACTCTACATATAACTAGTCTAGGCATAATTGCAACTTAACCATTAATCAACAAGTTGTTACATGTGACTATATGACATGGCATAATGCTCAACAATAGGAATAACATGGTAATGACATTTATACACCATACTGAACATGTAATATCATTGTTGATATACAATTCACATAAGTCACATAGCACCTTGACATTCACATTAAGTGCTCATATTTAAACCACATTATAAAGGATATCATTTCTCTTTCTCCATCTTTGTGCTGCTCCTGCAATACACAAACAACCAATAGTGCCTTGATACCCGTGTACGTAGTATCGACGTTGTAAGACCCCGACTTTATTTTATCTTATATCGGGTATTAGAATCATTCTAGAGTCTTTTGGGATTTTTAAAAAAAATTTATTTGGATATGTCTTGGGCACTAGAAGACAGAAAATTCGGATAAGATTGGAAGTTGGATAAGTATCACGAAAGGATAAGAAAGAAAAAAGAAAGGATAAGATCAAACAAGTGGATAAAGATGAAATCGGATAAATTTAACACCTCGTGCTTGGCTAGATAAGTCATCATGTTGAAGTTTTTTCTTGTGATAACACCTCATGCTTAAGTATTGACTCATTAACAAGAATGATGAGTCATCATTGAAGGATTTCCCTTGTTACGACACCACGTGCTATGATTTGATGAGTCGTCGTTGTGGGCTCGACATGTGGCAGCTGCTATGGTGACTCACCTTCTTACCTTAGGCCTATATAAAGGGCTTGAAAATCCTTGTTGTTCATATACTTTTCATACACAACACACTAAAACACACATTTCTTTCACTTCTCTCGGGTGTGAGGCTCATTTGGTGCTCGGGTATTCATAATTTGGATAAACTGATTTCCGTAGAAACGACGTGTTCAACGAGTAGATCATTTCCGGCGAGGCTCGTTTGATGCTCAACCACTCAGAATTTGGATAAACCGATTTTCGTAGAAACGATGTGTTCGATGAGTAGATCATTTTTGGGTAAAGTTTAATTAAGGAAAAGCGCTAGAGGTAAGTTACTAAACCCTCGTTTTTAAATATTACATGATAGACTAAAAATAGTTCTCATGCTATAAAAGACAAGTAGTTCATATACTATTTGTAAAAGTAACACGTGCTTGGGATAAATGGTTGCTCAAAAGTCTGGACGAACCAACTCTGTGAGAGCGATATATTTAATAAGAGAATCCTTTCAAAAAGGTGGTAAGTTACTAATCCCCTCCTATTTTAAAGTATATGCATGATAAACTAAAGATAGTCTCATGCCATGATCATATGTGTACTAGTTATTAGCAAGTGATATGATTAGTGGGTATTATATGAAGTGTCCCTAAAATATTAAAGAGACACATTAATAACGTTATAATGTTATAAATACTATGACATACAGTGAAGTGGACATGAAATGAGTACGGGATACAAAGTATCACATCACAAATAATGGTTAATATGATGATAGTAATGGGATCTATTGTAAAACAGGAACAAGGATAGTTTAGTAAAGTAATGATAGCTGCTTGCAGATAAATGTTAAGGGCTATGACATGTGATATGGTATATGCAGAGAATAATAGCATGTGTATGTGACTAGTAATGTGCTTAGTATTAACAAGCACTACGACAGACTAATTAATGGCAGGTAAACATCTACTTGACCATAATGATATGTGTAAAGAGTAAATGACATGTATATGAGACCAGTAATGTGCTCAAAATAATTAATGGCAAGTAAACATCTGCTTGATCATAATGATATGTGATATGTTAACATGCACTAGAAGTAAATATTTTGTATATGTGAGCATGAGATTCATACAAGTAAACACCTACTTGTTCATAAAATTAAAGCATGCAAGTAAACATCAACTTGTTTATGATAATGAGAACCGACAAATTATAATTATGATGAAAATCATGATGCATGGTGAAAACCGTGGACAAGTTATACTTGATGAAAATCATGATGCATGGTGAGAACCGTGGACAAGTTATACATGATGAAAATCATCGCGGTAAAACCGTACAAGTAATGGTCCTACCATCGCGGTAGAAGGTAGTCCCAGTAACCATAGGGCGACACTGCATACTACGGTCTGATTGTCGTCGATAAATAACGACAATTAGACGCAGGGAAAGGGCTGCGTTGAGGTGGAGCCACCCATGGTACCGTCATGAGGAAAGGGCTACCCGTAGAGGTGGAGCCGCCCATGAAACAAGTAAAGGTTTTCATTCAGAACTTGCTCGTAATGGCAGCACATGTGGACAAGAAAAGTAATGATGGAAAGTAAAGAAGGATGTGAGTCATATCTCGACATTTATAAGAGTCTTGTAAGTTATATGTTATATGTTAACCATGTATGTCGGTTGGTCGTGGTCTCCAACCGGTATGGGACGGTTGGCGCCGTTGAGCCTCGATATTGCATGGTATTATAATGTGTTTTCATATGTATGAGGTGGTCGCGGTCTCCAACCGTATGGGGCGGTTGGCGGTAATGAGCCTATCATGCATATGGAATTATCTGCTATTGTGATATATTGCTTTTAACGAGATTAGATGTAAAGCATTGTTATATCTTGTGTTGACATCGCATGATCACATGCCATGTAATTGCATTTAGTAACTTGCGAGTCTTCGACTCACTCGTTTGTTTGTTTTCCCGAGGTTGGTAGCGATAGAGCGACTGGGATATACGAAGGGATTTGTTGAGATGTCGGGGACAATAGCTCTATAGAGCTATGTAGCGATGGGATAAATACGTTTGCTAAGGTTATGTGGCATAGCTACGTATGTATGATTAGTAGTTGGCACAAGTTGTCATGCCATTACACCCAGCTGTGTAACTCTGATCAAGTTGTTATAAGATGTTTCGAGATCAATGACTCGAGAGAGTAATATATAAGATGTTGGCTTGAGAATATAGATGAGCTCCAATTTTAGCGTAACTTTTAGCTAATTATTGTTCTGCATTCAGACCACGCACCACTTCTGAGTCCGATAGATTTCGGGTCGGGCGTGATGACGCCCCGACTAATCCCATCAGGTTCAACTAGCAAACAAAAGTCATGCGTATTGCTACAACAGTGGGGCTACTTCTCAACTGTGGCCAACAAAGGAGGGGTGTGTGAACTCCAGTATGGCGACTTATAGCGATTACAAAACAAATTCGTAAAGACTATAGGTCGTCCCACCTTGATTAACAACAAATGCCAGCTGGACTTAATGCAATGCACAAGTAGATATTTACTCATCATTCTCAACAAATCATCATGTGTTCTATTGAATCACATACCAAATTAACTCAATGTGCTTGTAAATACTAAACACGCAATCAATCATCAAAGTAGGATGATTGTCCTATAATCAATCATTAAAGTAGGATGATTGTCCTATCTCATACTAAAACAATCACAATATGTCCGTAATCATTTTAACATATAACCAAAGCAAGGCAATAGGCAAAGTAGACCTATTGTACAACTCAACTTAGGATCTCTACAGAATCCTATAATCACTCGATACACTGTATCACATGTATAGCATAAACTATCACATAACATTATCTTCGTGTACTATATTTATCACGACTCATTACAAGTCACTTCATTCGAATTGGAACGATAATCACGGTATGTCATCTCATGCATGATTGAATTAACTAAAGCCAATCTCTAACGAATCATAACTTTCCCGATACGTCATCCTATATCGTAAGAGACTAAGTAACGACCTGTAGTGATTTATGCTACTCATTATTCAACTCCGTAGAGTCGAATCTACACATTAATAAATCCATTACATTATTCGACGTTTGTTCATTACGTCCTATGCGACTCCGCCAGAGTTAGTCACAACTAGTATATAGCTCGTATAGTGTTCAATATAAATATACTATCTCATGTTGACTCAGCTAGAGTCATTATTCATTTTTGAAACATTGGAACGAACCGTAGTATCATCCCTAAATAACTACATTAATCACAATACCCATATTTGGTGTGTTTACCACCCATATAAATCTCGCAAATTCATTGCGAGTAACTTCTTATGAAATTCCAGCGAGTTACTAATACTCGATGTTTAACAATAACAATAATTGCAACTCAACGAGTCTCTAATTCTTGGAGACTAATAACAACGATACTTATTCAGCACTGCGTAGTCGTACCATTAAATTCACCAAATATTCCACAAAAATCCAAACATTACAATTATTCCATATTTAGAAACTAGACATCTGGAACTATATTTTACCACTTTGAATTACATTCATTTGGACTTATAATCATCAAGAATCAGCTACTTAAAGTTAGATCTAATACCCAGAATTTCCAGCAACAGTTTACTCGGTGCAGCGATAAAACACAACCTAAACGAGGTACTTCCTGACCTCTAAAATTTATGAAAATTTATAGAGAACAACCTAACATATATAAGAATAACATATCCAAAATTTAGAAAATTCCCAATAGTAGATTAGTACCAGACTTTTCACGAAAATAGCCTAAAACAGGGATTGCAACTAACTTGAAATTCTGAATTGATCGAAATCTTAGATTGATACTCAGTAACATTTTAAAAAACTTGAAATTTAAAAATTTTCTCTCTCTACACGACATGATCTCCCTTTGAAGCCCTAGCTAGGGTTTCCTCCGGCGGCTATGGCTGCGCCGGAATCTACTGAGCCGCCACCTTCTATTCCAAAATCCTATGCTGCTGTCCTAACCGCTAATGCCCAGTCTTCAAACAATTCTTCCCTTCCGTCTTCAAACAATTCTTCTTTACCACGCTTCATTCAACCGTCTTCAAACAAAGGAGAACCTGCATTAAAACTTTCAGATGATGAAGTTCAACAACTAGCACAACCTTTCTCTCTCTCCCTGGTAGGTTAAATTCTCTCATGGCCGGCCATCTATGGAAACAATTCGTAAAGAATTTCATACTTTTGGTCCTAAAGCCGCGGTTTCCGTTAATCACCTGGATGCGAAACATATTCTTATTCAAACAAATCATAACGAAGATTATCAATGTTTATGGATCAAGGACCAATGGTACCTAGGTCATTTTCCTATGCGAGTCTTTAAATGGACTCCTGACTTCAGACCCGATGTTGAAAGTTCAATCGTTCCGATCTGGTTTTCCTTACCCAATCTTCCCATCTTTCTTTTTAACAAGACTGCTCTTTTCTCTATTGCTTACTTGTTTGGAAAACCTCTTCTCATGGATCAGCCAACCCAACATCTTACTAGACCGAGTGTAGCGCGTATTTGTGTCGAGGTGGATCTTCTGTAACCTCCTCCTAAGAGAATCTGGATTGAAAGTGGCACAAAATATCCTGGATTTTGGCAACCGGTTGAAGCGGAAAATCTGATGCGTTATTGTACATTTTGCAGCAGACAAGGCCATTCGGAAGAGTTCCGTAAGATCAAGAACCCCACAGGTCAAAAGCCTCACCCTCCGACTCAGAACCACATTGCTGGCCCCTCAACTGGTCCCTCAACATGCTGGTCGCCAAAAAAAGATAATGGTAAGTCTGTTGTTGATGCTGGTATTATTACTACTAATGGCTTAAATTCTGCAGGCCATACAATTCATATTCTGGAAGACAATACTCCTGTGACCTCCCCAGTGATTTCGGACAAAGATCCCCCTGTGAACTCCCATAATGCTGATGATTCAGCAGTGAAACAAGCTACAGAGGATCACCGTAACATTTCGCAAGTTAATGCTGAATTCTGTTGTCCTATCATTGAAGAAAATATGGTTGAGGAGCAGCAAATTGCTTTTAACCTGATAAATCCTAATCTGGCTAGAGGATCAGAAATAGCGTTACACGAACATGCAAGAAACTCAGAAAATATTCTTCAGGGGTCTGACAAGTTGGCTTCTTCTAACGGGGATAAAATTCTCAATGATGCAAATATGCCTATTTCACCAAATCGTTTTGCTGTTTTGGATACTTGTGAGGATATGGAAGACTCTTCTAATCATCTAGCTGCTCTCAATCTTGAATGTGGAGGAGGTCTGAAAAATGAAAAACAAATTCCCAAAACGGATCGTCTTACTCGGTTACAAAAAGCCAAGTTATCTTCTTCGTCTCTTCCAGCGACTTTCCATGCAGCTTAAAGCTCTTTTCTGGAATGTTCGAGGGATTGGTAATGATCCCACGATTGCGAGGTTAAGGTATCTTATTAAAAATCATCAAATTTTGATTATTTATATTTTTGAGCCCATGATCGATCCGGATAGAGTTGCTTTGATTACTCGTCGTTTGAAGTTTCATTTCGGTTTTTCAAATGCTAATGGTTCTATTTGGGTTTTCATTAAAGCCGCGTTTACTTGTCAGATTATTAGCAATTCTTTTCAACAGTTCACCATTCAGCTTCAGCATTTTTCTTGGCTTGCATGTGCTTATTTCACCTGTGTGTATGCTAAGTGTGATATTGAGGATCGTCGTCCTTTGTGGACTGATTTGATTGAGCTGGGTACTCAGATTCAAGACTCCCCTTGGGTTGTTGGGGGAGATTTTAACATTGTTCTTCATTCCTATGAAAAATCTGGTGGTAATGGTTGGGATCGAAATGGTGCTCTTGATTTTCACGCGTGTCTGGCTGCTACGGGTTTGATTGATCTTGGCTTTTCTGGTTCTAATTTTACTTGGTGGAATAAGCGGGAAGGTTCTCATACTATCCATCAAAGAATTGATAGGCTCCTGGGGAACTCTGGCTGGCTTGATTATTTTGCTTCCTCGACGGTTCGTCATTTGCCTCGGACATGTTCTGACCACACTCCTTTGCTTCTTTCATATGGTCGTACAAATAATGCCCATCCTGTCTCCTTTCGGTTTCTAAATGTCTGGGTTCGTCATCCGAATTTTTTCGAAGTTGTTAAAGCTGCTTGGCTTTTGCCTATTAATGGGAGACCTCTTATAGCCTTTTCCAACAAACTTCGTAATGTCAAAGCTGCTTTACGAATTTGGAATAAAGAGGTTTTTCGCAATATTTTCTCTACTCTTAAAGTAGCTGAAGCTGTGGTGCTTGAGAAGGAGTTACTCTTTGAATTAAATCCTTCGTGTGAAAACAGAGCTCAGTTACTTGAATCTCAAGCCAACCATCGTACTTATTTGCACCGCGAAGAGGAGTTTTGGGCTCAAAAATCTCGAATCAAATGGCTTAAGGATGGTGAAGGTAACACTAAACTATTTCATGCTTCTGTCCATCAAGCTCATCGCAAATTACATATTCATTCTTTAACGGCTTCTGATGGTTCTATTCTGGAATCCGAAGAAGCTATTAAACAGGAAGCTGTGAATTATTTTCAAGGTCAACTATCTTCTGAAGGTATTGGTGATGATTCTTTGATTTACATTATTCCCTCGTTAATTACGACAAAATGGAATAATTCTCTTATTGCTCCCCCTTCTTTGGATGAGGTCAAGTTGGTGGTGTTCTCCTTGAGTGGGGATAGTGCGGCTGGGCCAGATGGTTTTTCTGGTAAATTTTATTCCTCGTGCTGGGAGATTATCGGAAGTGACTTGCATCTTGCCATTACGGAATTCTTTTCGGGTTCTCTATGCCTAGATCTTGGGCGAGCACCTTAGTGACTATTATTCCTAAAGTGGATTTTCCTTCTTCTTTTAAAGACTTAGGCCCATAAGTCTTTGTAACCTGCAATAAGGTGGTGTCTAAGATTTTATCGACTCGTCGGCTGATTTTACCCCATATCATCTCTCTAATCAGAGTGCTTTCACTAAAGGTAGAAATTCATGACAACATCCTTCTTGCTCAGGAATTGATGGGTTTTCTGGGAAAAAAGGTCAATGGTTCTAATATGGTGATTAAGCTTGACATGGCTAAAGCTTTTGATAGAGTTTCTTGGGTTTTTAATGAAGGTCCTTGAAATTGGTTTTCATGAAATCTTCATTGACCTTATCGGCGGATCATCTCGGACAAGCGGTTCTCTATTCTTGTTAATGGTGCTCCTGGGCTACATTTCTTCTTTCGCGGTCTTCGCCGGAGGTGATCCCTTATCTCCTAGTGCATTCATTATTGCGGTGAAGTTCTAAGTCGACTGAATAAACTTCATTCGGAGGATCCTATGACGGCTTTCTCTTCTTCAACTGGGTGCCAAATTATTTCTCATCTTGCTTTTGCAGATGATGTTGTAATTTTCTGTAATGGGCACTCTCATTCTCTTCATAAGAACATTCATCTTCTAAACACCTATGAGCGCTCATCAGGCCAATCTATTAATGTTTCTAAAAGTATCTTCTCCGTTGCTCCTTCTATGGATCCTAATAGAGTTCATTCTATTGCTCATATTTTGGGTTATAGGATTGGCTCCCTCCCTATCGTTTACTTGGGTTGTCCTCTTTATATGGGTCAGAAAAAGAAGCACTACTTTGATCCTATGGTTGCCAAAATTCAAAATCGTATCGAAACTTGGTTGGGTGCTTTTATTTCTTATTCAGGAAGAATCACTCTTATTAAACATGTGCTTCACTCCATGACAACTTACATTACTTGCTCTTGACCCTCACAGCCGGTGATTAAACTTATTGAAAGGATGTTAGCTAACTTTTTATGGGGTAACATTGAAGGTGCGCAAAAGTCGCATTGGATAGCTTGGTCTACTTGTTGCTCTCCAAAGTCCGTGGTGGATTGGGGTTAATATCCTGTCTAAATTGGTCAATGCCTATTCTATCAAACTTTGGTGGAGATTCGGGACTCATTCCGGCTTGTGGGTTGACTTCCTTGCCGCGATCTTGCCATTCCTCTCATCCTTCATGTGACCGTAAAGGATCTCATATATGGAGTCGATTGCTCAAAGCCCGCCCTCTAGCTGAGCCTTTTATTTTCTGGATTATCGGAGAAGGAAAGTGTTCTATTCAGCATGATCAATGGCTGCATATTTTCCCTATTGTCGATCCTTCCAGCACTTCCATCGAGGCCTCCAGTTTGTATTCTGTTCGTGACCTGTTCAGTGCTTCTTCCCAGCTTAATCCGCTTGCCTTCTTCCAGGTGTGGCTCAAGCTATTATCGATCAAAATATTGAGCTCATTGACAGTGCTGATCGGCCTTGTTGGACAGACTTCGCTAATGGCAAGTTTCCTATTAAATCTGTCATTAATTCCTTGGATGAAGCTGGTGCTTCTCTGCTGTCAGACAAGTTCATCTGGCACAAGCTTCTTCCTCGTAATATTAGCTTCTTTATGTGGAGATTATTGCGCCGTCGTTTGCCTATTGATGAAGCCCTCACAAAGAAAGGGGTTTACTTGGTCTCTCGCTGCTGATGCTGCTCCAATAATCGGGCAACAGAATCTTTCCTCCATGTTTTCATTGCTAGTCCACTTGCGGAGGAAGTCTGGTCCTATTTTCATAATTTGCTTGGGTTGGCTAAAAGGGGTCATGATATTAATCAAAGATGTACGAATTGGTGGACTCACTCTAGGTTGGAGATTTTTACTCTTCTTCCTTCCCTCATCCTTTGGTAGCTTTGGCTTGCTAGAAATAAAGCGGTTTTTGGAGGCATCATCCCTAATGCTCGGGTTATTATCGTTAAGATTCAAAGTGAGCTCTATTTCATCCTTAAAGCTGCTAACTTCAATGTGTCTAGATGGTCAGCAGGCTGCTTAAATTTCTACCAATGAGCTCTAGCTCAACTGGTACCGCTCACTTCTCTTAACGGAGAGGTTGAGTGTTCAAGTCTCACCAGAGACGACACCCTGGTACTATAATTGTCGGGTGTTCAAGCCTCGCCGGAGAATAGTTATTGTTCAGCCTTACGAAAGGCCCATTTAGTCTTGCTCACTTCTCTTAAGAGAGGTTGAGTGTTCAAGCCCTACACCATAGCCACCACAGTGCTTGAGGTCGGGTGTTTGATCAATTTGTTCTCGCCACACCAAAAAGGCATCATAGAGTCATTGTAGCCTTTCAAGGCATTAAATAATAATAATAAAGGTTGGGGTAAGGTCTATGTCCCCTCCAACCTTTTAAAAAAAAAAAGGCTGCTTAAATTTCTCTAAGCCTAAGAAGGCCACTATTCGTGTTGTTTCTTGGATTCCTCCTCCTTCTGGCGTTGTGAAATTAAATACGAATGGTGGTTGCCGTGGAAATCCTGGAATGGGGGGTGGAGGAGGGGTTATTCGAGACTCTTTCGGGAGATTCATTTTTGGCTTCTCTTCTAGTTATGGGGTATGTTCCAATACTATGGCTGAAGTTAAAGCTTTATTTCAAGGTGTTAGCTGGCTTGTTTCGAAGAATTTTCACAACTCTATCATTGAAATGGATTCTCAATTTCTCTACGGCTGCCTTACTAAAGATCATATTCCTCCTTGGCATTGTTGTTATTATATTCGTGGCATTCTTGTCATGCAAAAGATGGGCAACTTTATTTTTCGCCATTGTTTCTGTGAAGCTAATTCGATAGCTGATGGCTTTGCCAACTTTGCCATGGATTCTGGGGAGACGACTTATTTTTCTTTTATGGCTTCCCTCCCTCGTTTGATTCGTGGAAATGTCATTTGGACGCCCAAGGGACCTCTAGGCTTAGAATTTCTTAATTTGTTTTTTTAGCTTTGGTTGTGTTTGTATTTCCTTTTCGAGGTCAGGCTCCTTTGTCCTCCCATTTTATAAGGGTCAGGCTGGTTGTCCCCCTCAAGTTTGTATCCATTTTTTTATCTAATAAAATTTAGCAGGGTGCCGCCCCTGTTTCCCTAAAAAACTAACATGAAATTCATGTGTTTTTCGTTCTAACTTGTAACTAACATCTCACCAAATATTCTACGCATGTCTAAATATTATAAATCTTACATACCCAGAAATTAGACATTCTAAATTACAATTTACCATTTTAAATCAGTCCATTTGGACTTATATTCATCCACATGCAACCACAAAAAGATTGAACTACATCCCAGAATTTCCAGCAACAGTCTATTTTGCGTATCAATAATTCGCAACCTAAACGAGGTACTTTCCGACCTCTAAAATTTATGAAAATTTACAGAATGCTACAAAACATATATATGTAAAACATATCAAAAATTCAGATAATTCCCATGGACGGATTTTCCCCAGTAAATTCAACAACAAGCCTTAAAACAGTGACCAATTTCAATTCAAGAACTAAGCATTTGGCTTCCAAAAATCATCATGTCTTTCCCCCATTACATTTTCAACTTAAATCAGTAACTTAAAACAATAAAATATCATTAGGAGTAACTAATAACACCTTTCTTCCAAGAGATCAACACAAGGATCATCATCTAACACAACATACATGTTTTACTCTCCCAATTCAACTCATAAACATATAAAACATCATAGTTACTTACCTCTACCAAAATTAAACCATGAAAGTCAGCATGCAATCCATGGAAAGTGTTCCTCTAGTCAATAGCTCTACAATGGCGAAGACGGATTGTGATTTGGACTTTGGATGCTCAAGATATGGAGCTTTCTCTCTCTACTCTCTCTCTAAACTCTCTTCTTCTTCTCTCTTGTGCATGTCTGATTTTGGGAGATGAAAATGGCAGTCTTCAAGTCTCTCTAATTGTGTTTAATGGAGAGTCAAAGCCTGGTCTAAGAGTCAAAGTGTTGTTGCCTAACATTGGTCAAACAAAAAACTGTTTATGCGTACACTTGTGAGAGGTTGTGGTATTGAAATTGTTCTTCATTCGTCCAATCTAAAACCACACCCAAAGGAGTGAGAAACACAAGTGTGAGAACAAACACTTTGTGTGAGAGAGAAACAGAAATTCCAAAGGCTGAGAAGTCCTGCTTGATCAAAAACTTAGTTTTTGATTTGAGTTCTTTCTTCCTTCGAAAGACTCAGTCTCTTCAGTGCTGCACTTCAAATCTTCAGCAAGAAACCAAGCATTCTGCAATTCATTGAAGACTGATCAAGCTTGAAGATGTCCGATGAAGAGCCAGAGCCTAATAATCCACATTGCATTCATATCGGTGGACTTATACTACATTATAAGTGCTGTCAATTGTGCAATAAATTGTCATCACATTTGGCCGAGTGCTTAGCACTCAGTTGTTCAAATACCAGCTATTTGAACAACGCCTAATATCCTCTTCTCACAACCAATATATCGAATTGAAACTACAGGAAAATACCTCAATTAATATTGAATACATCTTCCAATGTATTTTCAATATATTTGATTTCACTTTCTTAATCTCTCCTTTTTCTTTCCTAAGGAGATTGTTAGGTTAGAGAGTCTAGGTTGATGTACTAAAGCATGTTTGTCTTTGAGCAAACCTCTGCTGAATTTTAATATAAATTATATTTTAATACACTTAGCCTTTACTTATCTTTCCTGTAATATTTGATATATCTTGTGCAATCTGGCTATGGAAAGTAATTGATGCATCTAATACAAGATTGTAGTTAACTGTTATGATTAACTTGTACATATCTGCTTACAGTTGTTTCAATCTTGTCTGATATACTTATGCTGCAAATTCTTCCGCTGCTCAAACTATTTTCTACCAGCTAAGTATAAACAAAGCCTTCCTATTATCTATTCTTCAAGACTGCCGATACACATTGTCTGATACAAATATATCGGCCGTATTGCTTGAACTAGGAAGATGACATATTTATGTTAATTATTTCATCCATGTTTTTCAACATACAAATTAAAATAGGATGAAATTTTTAATAAAGGTAGTATAGGCCATTCACCCCCCCCCCCCCCCTCTAGCCTATACTCTGAGCACATGACCATGGACCTAACACTCCAGTATATCATATGCTAAACACAAAGTTATATGATGCAACCAAAACCAACCCAAATGGTTCTTAAGAAAATATTACAAGTATACTAGGCCAAAACATTCCCAACAATAGCCTGGGAACAAGATTAGGACATAACATATAAATTATATGATTGAAACAATCAAGCATGGCAACTTTGCAATGTAACAAGCTATAAATATAAATATTATACTCTTTTAAGCACAAACAAGACACACACAAATGGATCCATCCATCATAGTAAAATCCAGGGTGTTACAGGGGTCATCACCTTGGTGCGGAGAGTAAAAGGGTGAAAGTTGAACACTGCATACGCCCAAGCCTATCACATCAAAAACAATGAGTCGATATTTATTTTAAAATGACAAAAGAAGCTTTTAAAATAAAGATTTTCGTTCCGAATATTACCTCCCAAGCCACATTGTAGCTAGTTACGCTGCTGGCGACATTCCGGCTGGCGTGATCCATAAAAAAATAACACTTGGCTAGGCCAACCTGTCCCCAATCAAAGTTGCCCAGATGGCACAGTCGCCTCAAACAACTGAGTAGAGATACTCGCAAAGTTGAGGAAGCATTAGCAAAGAGGGTCATCCCCAGTGCCAAGAATAGGAAAACCAGAACAAATCGGGTTACAGCAGACCGATCGGCCGTGTCGACAAGATCCACAATTTGGAGTAGCCACTCCTTGATATATCTGACGGAAATCTCGTCAAAGCTCTTATACACTGGAGCAAATCCCAACAGCTGAGCAGCGCATCGGGATGATGTTGTGCTTGAAATCGCTCAATAGCATGGCCCTGACCAGTCGGTAGCCCCGTGATCGCCGAAAAATCCGCAGGCGTCATAGTCACCTTACCCTAGGGAAGGTGGAAGGTATGGGTGGTGTCCCACCAGAAACACCGTAACACTTCATGGATGTTGCTGTAGCTGATGAAACCACCCACATTCTGGATGAATGTACCAAAACATGTACCATCCAACCTCTCCTGAATTAGCCGAGGGAGTCGATCATAGATCTCCCCACATGTGTCCCGTTGGCCGGATGCGAGAAATCTTCATCCGCGATGGAAAACAAAACAAAACAAAGAAAAATCAATTCAGTGTCATCACAAAACACACGTGCACATTTTTATGTCATTTCATAAATACACATCAAGTCAATTTCATTCATATTAGCAATGCAAAAACCTTGAAAGTTTTTTTTTATTCTCCAAATCCCATCCCCAGGATCTCGGGATCAAAATAAAATATTTTCAAAGGATTTAGTGAGGGTATTTTTTCACTTTCCTTCATTGAAGCTTTTTTTCAAACAGTTGGTGTGCGACTTTCGCGCAACTTCGGGCAAGAAAAATTCATACATTTTGAGCCACCCCAACAAAATCAACTTGGGGGCCTCCATCTTTGTTCGTCCCTCTACACATATATACTCTCGATTTCGAAAAAAATTTATCTTAACATGTTCAAATTTACAATTAAAGTAGGCACTTTAAGCATGAAAAATTCATAAATATACATATTTGTTTATACCCATATTGTATAAATTCACATTTTTTGCTTATATTCAACATTCAACAACATATATTTGCTACTTGGATACTAACAATTGCAGGATTAACATCAAGAGTCCAGTGAATCAAACAAAAATTTTAAATTTAGCATACTTTGCGGAACAAATGGGTTTTCGAAAAATTCACCGCGGGTGGATCTAAAGAAGAGATATGACTACTCCGGTCACGATGAATGTCGTTCGGATTACTATTCGAGAACGGATAGCGGACCCGATTCCGTGCCATCACCTCGTCGGCTTGTTTGTCACAGACACCCAAATCAGCGAGAATCTCATTTTTTGAGTCTGAATTGTTAGCCATTATCGCTACAAACAATTTTGGGGCGATAAACCTCGAAAATTTTGAGTGATTTTGGAAGAATTTCGGAAGAAATCGGAGAAGAGATGAAGATTTGAGAGAGAGAGAAAACACGGCAGCAATAATGTTACTGCTACTGTCGTGTTCTTCCTTTTGAAGGAAATGGATTTTCCCTTTTTACCTCCAAACTTCAGCATTTTATAATTTGCACCCCCAAGTCCTTCTAACGGCAACTTAACGCGCAACTAACGGTCATTAACGGGACACCCTAATGGAAGTCCACCATCAACATATTGTCAAGAGCAATCCCCGCCAGAGTTACTCCCAACGCCCCCGCCAGTCCAATCCATCATCTCAAAATCCCTACGGGAATCTACACAAAGATATCTCAACAAAAGCATTGCCAATGGTCGGCGCATCATCCCCAACAAAATGTCTCGGGCACCACACGCATTTATAGTATTCACACACATTTGCACACCCAAACACCGTCATTTCCCACGTTCGAGCCTCGAGGCATATGGAAATCAACCGCCAACCATGCGTGCCGCCCAACACGGTTCTTCAACCGCCCCTCGGACGCCACAAAAATAATATCTTTACTTTATGTCAATTTACGTTTATCCTAAACCGCAATTTGCCTCATTTTGCATTGGTAAGCTTTTTTGGTCATTTTCCAACGGGTATAGACCCGAGGTCTGGAAATGAACCATTCCCACACACAGCACATCACATTTCAAATTTCTTCCCTGAAGAGATTTGAACTACGTTTTGACCTGATTCTTTTTATAAAGATACGTAGGCGCCTTCCCCGAGATCCGGTCACCATTGGTATGCATCAGCCCATTCCCACAATGAACATCCCAAAATCAAATTTCTTCCCGAAGAGATTTAAACTACGCTTTGACCCGATCTCTTTATGAGATACGAGGCGCCTTTCCGAGATCCGGTCACTCTTTGACACATGTTGTCACCCACACACATATACTCCAATGCAGAGTTTGACTATCCAATTGCCAGTACAAAACTGGATGTCTGTCTTTTTCGATGACGCTCGCTTACTTCTAAGCAAACGTAGTCAAGGGGCTCTATAGATTTAACACCCTAGCTCTCTTAAAATGATTATTTGCATATGTGTACATTTTGTT
>JACONP010000093.1:0-28450 GCA_016624345.1 Platycodon grandiflorus
CAAACAAATAAAGCACGTGTCACTACTTCCGCTTATTAGAAAATGAAAGAGAAATCCTAGATTATTTGGATTAGAGGATTGTTATGAGTTGCTAAGTTGTTAGGCTCTCAACTCGCTCTTTTGATCTCAAGGTTGTTAGCATGCTTGAATTCCTAATATATGGTAAAAAAGTCGCATGGTTGGTCAAAGTGGCTTAGTCGATCAAATATAACCGACAAAATGATAACATTGAAGTCAAAAGAATAGTAAAACAAGTGAACTCATAAAATTACCAAAATACTTGGTCAAAGTATAGACTACTTTTTGAGGTTGTGGAATAAATTTAGGGGTACTATTTATTTAGGTACGTAATGTAATATATACTCGTATTTTTTTTCAATTCATTTTAAAAGAGCATCATATTTCTCAAAAAGAAAAAAAAAAAATTAATGCCAAGTCTAGCCCTCATTTTACAATAGATAATGCCGATTGAATATGTTTAAAAATGTATGTTCCACAATAACAGATTAATTTCCACAGGGAAGTATCAGTGTTCGTTGAAATCAAATAATCCATCGTACAACAATAATAAAGTTATACAAATAAATTAATGATCAGAATCCATAGTAAATGATGGAATATATGGTTCGTTCATAAGTTAACACAAGAAGTATGATTGCAAGGATTGTGGAAGCCATCATCCAAGGAGTGCTGCAATTATCACGTATTAGGCCTACTCTCCACCAGCTACGCGGAACGCTGCAATACAAATTCAAGTCTTCGGATATCTTCGCGTAATAATATGCTGGCCACCAAGTGCTTATTTCTGCACCAAGACTATTAAAGAGAGCTGCAACATCAGAGCTATCACCCATCCAGCTTTGAATTATATCATTCTGCACAAGTATATCGACATCTTTAGTAGTATTTATAAGCTTACCCATGAAGAAGACGTAATCTGTTATGCACGTTGCATATGTATAATGATAACGTTCAAACGCTATAAGGTTTCTGAGTAGACATTCTGAAGTATGCTCTAGGTTTAGCTTTGGGATTTCCAACACTCCACTAGTACTGTATCTTATGTCGAGTAAGTAATCTCTTGAACCACTCCAAAATTTTATTCCTGCTTTTAGAAGTTCCGTTGCACAACTTATTCTCATTCCTGACACTTGATTTACTGGGAATGATCTTGGGGTGGATGGTAAGTGACATAACCTTAGCAAATCCACGAAATGCTTTACTTCATAACCAGACACGTCATTAACTATATTCCATACCTTGTCTGGTAGCATTATCTTCGTAAAGTATACAGCAGAAAGCTGAAGGAAGGTCTCTTTGCTAGAAGTACTGGTGAGGGCAAGTTTATGTAGACCATCGAGGACAAAGAATGGAAGCTGATTTTCAAGTAATATCATGTCTCTCATCACGTCATGCCGGTGCTCATCAGTGGCATTACCACTCGAAATGTTCTCCATGATAAAACAACTATCTAGAAGAATCATCTTTCTGAATTCCTCACTTGTAAGATTAATTGTTTCTGAGTAACAACTGCGAGCTCGCTCTTCCCACCCTGTTACAACCGTCATACAGTCTTCCAAGCTTAGTTTAGTATGATCAAGAAATGATTGCAAGTACCTCAACTTGCACTCTTCCATGGCTTGCAACTCCCTTTTCCCATGGTGAAATGGGCCTATGGAAACTATATGAGGTGTGTAGTCCTTTTCATTCAGTCTGTATATGTTTCTAGGAACTCTATAGATACAACAGTTCTGACTTACAGGCAAAGCATTCAACGAATTCTCAGCCAAACTAATTTCGATATCAGGTCATGATCTTCAATATGATGAAGTGAAGTATGATTTTCTTCATCACTACTAGAATTAATTGAGGTGTCCATCAATCTTCTTTCGTTGCCACCTCGAAACTGGGACCATGGAATAATAAATGATCAGTTCAATTCTCCCAAAGAATAGTTGGCATCCACTTTATATGTATATGGCAAAACAAAATATTTCATTCATATGAGAAAGAATACACCTGAATACCTGATCATCCAGACACCAAGACATCAAAGATTACAAGATTCATGCCACACTCTTGTGACACCAACCACATAGCAAACACATGCACCTGACTGCAATACCCTATTCTCTAAAAAAGCTAAACCGAATAGCTACAACATACACCAATGGTTACAATTCACGGGACAAGAGATCTCCACAAGCAAACAAAATATGTGTGTGTGATCAATGTACAAACTACAATAGGCAAGGATGCAAACCAGCAGTGAGAACTTGCTGGACAGATAAATATTGAGACAACACACTCCTATTCGGCTGCCATTGTCTGGCTTTGAAGGCTTTCAGTTTTCTGCAAATAGTAATGCCCTCGAGGGATACAAACTCTAAGCATAACATGCACCAGAATTAACTACTAGACTTCAATTTGATTTCTTCCACAATCTGGTTTAACACTGGAATTTTCCCATCAAAGACCAGATCATTTCTGATAAAAGGGGGTTGCTGCATAAACCAAGAGACACGCCTATATACTGCCCCTGGGGACAACCTACAATCTGCAATTGCTAGAATCAGCAAACTGTTGACAGTTACCTACCCTATCCACTCAAGAGAAAATTGATCAAGTTAATTTCTCAGGAATCACCAAACAACACCTCCTCGTATTCTTCCACTTGTATGCAACACCATGGACACCCCAAGTTGTCATCACCCAACTGGATGCTCCTCTTGTCAAGGAAAAGCTTTGTTGCAAAATTTCCTAAACAGCGAGCCACACAAAGTCACAAAGCCTTGGATCCTTTCCCAACCGTTCAACGCCAGAATACTCCACTCTACCTCATTTTCTTGTCTAATTTTTTCAACAACAACAAAATAATAATAATAAATAAATAAATTATTACACCAATCAACTTGCCAACTGTTTTTGCCCAAAATTTATGTCCTTTTTCTGGTATTACTCCTCAAATTCTACGGAACAACTAATCAACCCCAATGGGTGTCCCGGTGATACTGAGGCCTAAGTTCTATCCTTCCCTAAAGCCAAAAATAATAAGAATTGTTAAAGAATCACTAATAAGAAAGGCTCCTATTCCTATATATCAGCTCTATATGAATACGCATATTTCTTCTAACATCACCCCAAAGTATTTATATTTAAGTAATGCTCTGCCTTGAATCATAAAACAGGATTGCAAGTCAAATTGATTTAATGAAAACTTAACCCAATTGGAGCAACTGAAATTTGTTTAGTTAAGGACTTTACAAGGGATTATTTGCTTTCAATCAGTTATAACTAAAATTATTAGAAATTAATCACCACAAGAAGCGTAATAAAAATGTGGTTGAACTTAGAACTATCATCGGATAAGCGCATTACCCTTACCCTCTTTGCCCTGTATTTTTTTTATATTTGAGATCAACTTTCAATTGGTATTAAATTCAAATATAAATCTTAAATTCTAAATGATATTTCATGAACCTACCAAATAATAGAATTTTGATCCTATTGAAATAAAATCCTATAATTTGATTTCTATTGAGTTATAATTCTAATTCAAATTATCCAAACGAACCCTAAAAGTGATGGGGGTTTTGAAGCAATATCACCTAAGGAATCATCAAGTAATAACACACTCACCTAACTTAGTGATGTCTAAACTGAGTAAAGTGTTACCTACTGAAAGCATGAAATTGAAGATCGCTAGAACTACACTCTGACAAATTTATTAAGTCTTATAGAAGGACTGAAAACATCCTACAACCCAGGAAAAATTTCTAAAGGATTTGGTACTCCCTCCGATTCAAAATAAGTATCATTTTGGTAGATAGATTTTTGTTTTATCAAAATCAGTGTTTTTTTAGGTCTTCAATGCATAATTTTTTTTCCTTATTTACCCTTACCTTCTTCCAATAATTAATCATCTTATTGTTAATGGAAGTGCAAAATTTGGATAGAGAAAAATATTTTATATTCATTAATTTACATAATTTCTTAATAGCTGATTGCTATTTTTGGTGTTTTTTATTTTGATTTTTTTAATAAAATTAATAGAAAGAGTATTTAAGTATAGATTGGCATAATTACCCTTAGCTAGTAACAAACAGAAGTACTAATGGACGTCAACGTAGGGACTAAGTGAGCAACCAAAATTAATTGAAATTTAATGACCAAAACACTAAATAACAAACATCCAGTACCATTATAAGAAACAAGTCCAAGTTTAGGGATCAAAATATATATTAATCCATAAAAATATAATATCAACATATTTTTACTCTATTAAAGGTCAAAAGAGATTTAAATCTAATCTAGCTAGATAACGATTATTGTATTATCAAATGACTAAGAGCTCTACTTAAGTAATTTTGTATTACTATATTTTGGTAATTAGGTCGGATCGGGTCGGATCACCTTTAATTCAAATCTAATATGTTAAGCTACTTAATTATTGGTTTCGGATTATAATCAGTTAATGGCACTGAAGAATGCAATACATATCTTAAAAATAACATGGGAATCAAGCCTACTTGTAAGAGATAACAAGGATGTAATAAGAAGTTAAGAGCAAGTTCCTTCATTGGAATATATATCATGAATAACAAAAGGGATGAAGCTGTGAGCGTTGAAGGAAGAAGAAAATGAAAACAAACCTGTAATGTAGTTTGCTGTTAGGGGGGAATTAGATAAGACTTCTTGGTTGAAGTGACTACCACGTCCATCCCCTTCACCTTAAGAACACGTTTTCTGTGTGTGTATATATATATATATATATATATATATATATATATATATATATATATATATATATAGCTGAGCTGATCCACCAACAACTAGCTGATCCACAGAACAAGTTGTTCGCAATGGTCCCAAAGATGTTAATGGGTGGGCCCCAGAGCCACAATTCATCAACACACAATCATTAATGGCGACTGCCCGTACCTGCTACTGGACTATTAAGGAGGCAGCCTGTTCATTCATACACGGAGTAATTATATGTGTAAGCAAAAAAAATTATACCGAATACCACATAATACGCTTTAAATTGGTGCGATTATACGACACCATCATTACTACACCTTAAAGTGTTTTGCCTACAGTTTTGTTTTGTATAAATTTTTTGTTTGTAGATATTTTTTATACCTATTACTCGCTCCCTCCTTCCGTTCCACCCAAAAATTTAATGTTTAAGAAGTTTAAAAATTAAGTGATATATAACTAGCATCAGATCAAGTTGGTCATAGTTACAAAAGTGTATAAGCATAATCTATATTTTAATAACAAATGTGGAGGGTAATGTTGAAATGTACTCCCTCCGTCTCTAAATTATTGTTTTGACCTGGCACACGGATTAAGAAAATACAATTGACTTGATTATTAATATTGATATAGTATGTGAAAGAGTATGAAAATACTCTTTGATCCTTCCTTAAATCTTTGTGATTCTGATATTTAAAGTTATGTATATTTATTACCTAAATAGATTAGAAAATAAAATGTAAATAAAGTTTAGGTTGACTAACGGCTAACGTTTTATACTTAGTAAGGTTTTGTATTTTAGGTAGCTCAAAAGAAGGAATGGCTCTTGGAGATAAGAAAGGAGAATCTTGATTACAGAGTGATTGATCAACTTGTCAACGAAGGATTCTTGATTGACTATAAAAAGAGTCTTCCGCCTCCATTATTATTTAAAAATCGATTTCCACGAGATTTATACCGAGTTATTGAGAGAGAAATCGTTGAGAGTTTTTGTTCTTGTATCTTGAAGATCAGAGATTGATCCTTCGAGATTAATTTTGTGTTTTTTGTCGTTATTAGATTAGAACTCAGTTTTGATTTTTAGTTCTTTACTTTCTTTTCATTGTAAGTGTTTTCTTCACAACTTGTTATCTAGCAAGGTGTGCTTTTATGAGTTTTCAAAGACGTTCTTCTTTGAAATTTTAATTAATTCATTGCATTTATATTCTGTTCTTTTAAGTTATTTTTTTGAAAAAGTTGTTTGCTTTGTTGTGCTGACACTTGTGTGCACAACTATACACACAAGTCATCGCACATTTGGTTACAGTCCTAGCTACATTTCTTTCAATTGGTATCAGAGACTTCTCTCGACTCAACTGAGATCGATCCTTGAAAGTAGCCACAATGGAATGTTACCATAACCATAGTCATAACAAACCGCCTACTCTAAATGGTTCAAACTATACCATTTGGAAGGCTAAAATGATTATGCACATTAAATATATTAATCAGCGTGCTTGAGTTAGTCTTATTAATGGCTACACTTCTCCCATGATTGAACTTACCCCAACCACATCTGATGGCAAAGGAGAGAAAAATTATGGACCTAAGCCCATAGCAACTTGGACACTTGAGGAAATTGCTCTTGCAAACTATAATGCCAAGGCTATGGGAGCAATCTCTGACCATGTGGATCCTCATATGTACAGTTTATTCTCCACTCAAACTATTGCCAAAACAGCATGGGACATTCTTCAACTTCATTGTGAAGGACCAGCTAGTGTTAGAAAAACCAAGCTAAGAACTTTAATGACCAAGTTTGAAATTTTAAGGATGGGAGAGAATGAAACCATAAAAGAGTACTCAGCCAAAAATTTGGATATTTCAAACGAGTCTTTTTCCTTGGGTGAATCTATATCCAATGAAAGACTCGTAAGTAAAGTACTAAGAACTCTCCCAGAAAAGTTTAATATTAAAATCTATGTGATTGAGGAAACTCAGGATGTCCAAACTGTTGGACTTGATACTATCTTGGGTATTCTGACTAATTTTGAATTAAATCTTGGGATACAAGAGGCTAGCAAAGCAAATTCAATTGCTCTTGCAAGTGCTCTCAAAGTATCTCAGGATCTTGTTCAACTGTCCAAAAATATTGATAAGTCAAACCTAGGAGATGATGAGTGTGCTTTGATTACTCAAAAATTCAATAGCATGTTGAAGAAGAAACATTTTACTAAGTTTTCAAATTCAGCACACTCTACTCCTTCCACGGTTGAATCATCAAAGAAGGAAATTGTTACTAAGAAGCCTGCATTTGAAGAAAAAAAATCAATTGATTCAATTCAATGCAGAGCTTGCAAAGGATTCGGACATTACGCAAATGAGTGTGCTAAAACTTTTAAAAAGCGTGGAATGAGTTTCTCAGCTACTTTGAGTGATTCTGATGATGATGACTAGACTGCAAACATGTCTATATGGCATCTATCTCAGATCACTTTGTCTGATAGTGATTCAGATGTGGAAGATGTGCAATTCCTTGATCGCACAACTTACCGTACAACTGACTTCACAACTGATGTGTATACCTGATTGAATTCTTCAACTTTTGGTGAAATTAAATATGATCCAGAAGAAAAAGAGTGTGCTACCTATGAGGACTTGCACAATACCTACATTGAATTCCACACTGATTGGACCAAACGCATGGAGCAACTCAAGGTATTTAAACAGGTAAATGAGAAATTAACTGCAGAAAATCTCAAACTAAAATCTCAGGTTGAGAGTCTGTCAAAAGAAAGTGATTCTCAAAAGGACTCCATAGCCAAGTTAGAAGTTTTACTCACAAAGAAAGATATGGAGTGTGAAAATTATAAAACTAATCTTGATAAAGAAATAGAAACTCTAACAAGGCTAAACACTGGTAAAGTTAAGTTAGAAGAGGTTTTGAAAATGGGAAACCAAGGAAAATTAGGAATTGGCTATGGAGATTCTATTTTTGTAAAAGAAGGAGCTAGCACTTTGAAAATTCAAAAGGCTAAAACTATCTCCTCTGACAAGCCTGCATATCACAAAGACAAAACAGAAGAGGAGGTATGTTTGCCATCATTGCTTTGTTCTGGTCATATTCACCATCTCACAAGTCAAACAGAACTGGTTTCGAAATGTGCGTGGACACTTGGTGCATAGCCAGTGCACAACCGATACACACAGCATACACACCCAAAGCCGGAAGAAAACCGCCTCAAAGAAAGGAAACCATGAACTGTCAGTAGCTTTCACCTCTTAAGAGCCGTGTGGAAGGGCCAGTATTTTGACAAGGTCGCTCGCCACATGACGGAGCACGAGAAAATTTCAACGATTATTCACCATTCAAAGGTGGGAAAGTCAATTTCGCGTGGAGGAGCTCAAGGTAAAGTTATTGGCAAAGGCACGTTGAATGTATTAGGGTTTGCCCGAAGTTACACAATGTCCTACATGTTGATGGACTTAAGGCAAATCTGATAAGCATAAGTCAACTGTGTGATGATGACTTATTTGTTAAATTCGACAAGTCCAGATGTGAAGTTTTTGATAACAAAAATAAGTGTATTTTAACTGGTGTTCGATCCTCTGATAACTGCTACAAAGTTGGTAGCATTGTGTCATGTTTTTGTACTAAAATGGATGAGTCTACTATCATCCGCACCAAAAGCTTGGTCATGCCAAATAAAGAAAAATCGAGATTTAATTAACTTTGGGGTAGTAAAAGATTGGCCCAACCGGAAGAAATTAAGTGTGTGTGGGTCATGTCAAAAGGAAAACAAACAAAATCGAGTCATAAAAAGGTTCAAAACTGTGGAACCACTAGGTGTCTTGAATTGATCCATACTGACCTAATGGGTCCTATGAAAGTAGAAAACATGTCTCAAAAATATCGCTTGTGTGTGTGGACGATTTTTCTAGATATACATGGGTAATTTTCTTAAGGGAAAAGTCCAACACCATTGATGAGTTCAAAATTTGGTACAAAAGAGTCAAAAACTTATATGGTTTAAAAGCCATTAGAGTCAGATCTAATCATGGTACTGAGTTTGAAAATACCACTTTTCATTTTGATTCAAAGGGATTACTCACGAAGTTCTCACCCAAAACCCTCAACAAAATGGGGTAGCGGAAAGGAAAAATCGCACATTACAAGAGATGGCTAAAGTGATGTTAAGCTCTAAAAATCTCTCCAAAAGGTTTTGGGGTCGAAATACAAAGATGTCAGTGGGAATCGTGTCTTTCTAAGAATTGGAAGTACCATGACTCCCTATGAGATCTTACTTGGAAAGAAACCCATGGTCAAATATTTTCATGTATTTGGGTGTATTTGCTACATCCTGAATGACCGAGAGTATCTTTCTAAATTTGATTCCAAAAGTGACAAAGCCATTTTCATTGGGTACTCTACTAACAGTAGGGCGTTTAGAGTCTATAATCTCAAAACCAAAACTGTCATGGAATCCATAAATGTTGTTTTTAATGATGCTACTGATCTAAATGTCAAAACGGTTGAGGATGATATTTCAGGTTGTACTTGGGAGCTAGAACCAGTTAATGACGAATCTGAACCAGCAAATATGAATAAACCTGCAGAACAGCCAGCGGTGCAAACAGTTGTTCCACCAGTTGTTCAAACAACTGACAACACAAGTGGTCAAACAAATGAAGATTAATACTCAGAATCTGAAACTGATGAAGAAGATGTAAGCTGAGAGAATGACATCCCTTCCATAATACAGGGAAATCATCCCACATCTCAGGCCATAGGGGAAGTGGATGAAGGCATGAAAACACGAGGAAAAAGGGTCAATTACCGTGACCTTGCAGGTTTGTTGTGTTTACAATCTATGTACCATCAGGTAAATTCGTGTTGTTTTGTTGCTAATTATGAACCAAAGAATATCATGGAAGCCTTGAAAGATGAGAATTGGATTAATGCCATGCAAGAGGAATTAATCCAGTTCGAGAAAAATGACGTTTGGTTCTTAGTTCCTAGGCCTTCTCACGTTAATGTGATTGGGACCAAATGGATATTTAAGAATAAATCTGATGAACAAGGCAATATAACAAGGAACAAAGCTCGTTTGGTGGCTCAGTGCTACACTCAAATTGAAAGGGTGGATTTTGATGAAACCTTTGCACCTGTAGCCCGAATTGAGTCTATCATATTGTTGCTAGCTATTGCATGCTACTTGAAAATCACTCTACATCAGATGGATGTCAAGAGTGCGTTCCTAAATGGTGTTTTGAATGAGGAAGTGTTTGTTGAACAACCTAAAGGGTTTGAGGAACCCTCTAAACCAAATCATGTTTATAAGTTGAAAAAGGCACTCTATGGTCTTAAACAAGCCCCACGTGCTTGGTATGGTAGACTGACTGAGCACCTAATTTGGCGGGTGTCAAACCGTCAAAATTAATTTCCTATTTCCCTTATAACGAGTATAGGGTAGTAGGGATCGTATCCACAGGGAACGTTGTACTCACTTCTTTTAAGAATTCTACGAAGCAATTAAAATAAGAATTTGAGTATTTTATCTAAACTAAATATCAACAATGAATTAATTTAAAAGACTTAATGTAAACGGCGTAAAAATTATATTGGATTTTAAGATGAGAAAATTCCAGTTAATGAACTAATTGTAATCCCACAACTTACTACGATCATCGATGCAACATTGTCTCAATTAACTACAAATAAACCGGTTATAGATGCTCGACAAACGCCTAACATCCAATCTCTCCTTACGCTTCGATAATTAAGAGAGAAGTTAATTATTACTCTAATCAAAAGACAACCCCCGGTGACGCCAGGGATTTTAGTGTTTTGACAAAGATAAGAGAGAGAGACCGATTCTAAATGCATATTGAAGCAATATCATTTAATTTAGATTACTCATTCCCGCAACACTACCCGAGTATGCTTGTGATGCCTAAACGGTGCCGCTTGCTACTCGAACCAAGACAATTACGGATCAGCGCTCTAACTAGCAATAAACTATTAGGTTAATTAAAGTTCGGGCCCTGAACATTAACTAATCATATTAATCATAAGTCACAAGTTTCTTGCAACTAGAAAATTAGAGAATGAATAAATACTTGAAAATAATTGAGAAATAAAACTAAGATCTCACAGTAGTAATTTTGAAGAGAATTACTTATTCATTAACTGAAAAGGGAAACTAGCTACTAAACATAATTAAAGATTACTTACAAATACCAAAAGAGAAATGTAAAACCCAACAGATGCTCTAGTAGAAGAGAAAGAGATGCCTCGACTTTTCTTCCTACAATCCGTCTTCAAGGTATGTGTGTGTATTTCTTCCAAAAACGTCTCCCCCTCCTTTGAGGATTTCCCCATCTATTTATAGGGAAAAATCTGGAGGAATTCTCTCCCCACTACTACCACTAAACCATGATCCTAGCCACTACCCCATGATCCTAGCCACTACCTATTTTTTCTCTAACACTCAACTCCCTCAATATTTACAAGAGAGAAAGAAATAATTACATATGAGAGTTTAATTTTAGGGATATTAACAACTCCCTAATATTCCAAAGTGACCAATGTCTGAAATGCCCTCAAGTAACATAGTACAACTTTGCACTTTAAAGCATAGCACGTGACTTTTTTTAAAAATTTTCTGCTACAGGCTTTCCTCAATCGCCAAATGCCCATTCTGTAATCGGACTATCCTCTTCCTTCAAAGATGCTTTTTATCTCTTTTTCACTTTCACTTTTCCACCATACCTGCAAACATCACAAACGAGAATACCCATAAAAGTGCAACATTTATAACCAATAAAAGCGCAAAATCCACTTAAAATGTCGCACATATTTGATCTCATCATAATTCAACTTGGGTTTAAAAGAGGAGAGATTGATAAGACTTTGTTTGTTTTGAAAAATAAAAAGGGCATGCTTGTTGCTCAAATTTATGTGGATGACATAGTTTTTGGTGCTACTACTAATGACTTACTTGAAATGTTTGTTAAAAGTATGACATCCACATTCGAAATGAGTATGGTTGGGGAACTGAAATTTTTTCTTGGTCTTCAAATCACTCAAACCAATGAAGGAATGTCAGTTTCACAATCCAAGTATACTAAGAGTTTGGTAAAGAAATTTGGGCTTGATAATGCCTCACACCTGAAAACTCCTATGGGATCATCCCAAAAGCTTTGTAAAGATGAAGAGGGTGAAAGTATTGATCACACCCTCTATAGGAGTATGATAAGAGCTTCTTTGTATCTTACGGCTACGGACTGACATAATGTTCAGTGTGTGCATTTGTGCTAGGTATCAAGCTGACCCCAAAGTATCCCACTTAAAGGCTGTGAAACGGATTATAAGATATGTTGGGGGTACTACTCATTTGGGGTTAAGTTATACGAGAGATACTAACACAAACTTGGTGGGTTTTTGTGATTTCGACACGGATGATAGAAAGAGCACCACTGGTGGGTGTTTCTATTTAGGGAATAATCTTGTATCTTGGTTTAGTAAGAAACAAAACTGTGTTTCTTTATCTACTGCTTGAATCGTAATATGTGGCAGGGTAGTTGTTGTACCAATTCCGTGGATAAACCAAATGATAAAGGATTATGGATTGAAAAGTGAAACCCTAACTGTATTTTGTGATAACATGAGTGCTAAAGATATTGCTAAAAATCCTGTTCAACACTCTCGTACAAAGCACATAGATATTCGGCACCACTTTATAAGAGATCTTGTTGAACAAAGAATTATTACACTTGAACATGTTGGAACAACAAATCAACTTGCTGATATATTTACCAAGGCTTTGGATTTTGAGAGATTTTCTTTCCTTAAGAACTCTCTCGGTTTGTGTGATCACAGATGACTGCACAACTGTGCAGATAACTGTCTGCATCTTTGTATAATTGTATATTACAGAAAACACAAAAAAATCCTGCATTCATGCATTGCACGATTATCTCTTGTGATCACTTGTCTATTTCGCTTTATTGACATTTTTTTGACTCTTGAATGTGAGATCCCTCCTAACTTGGTGATAAAAGTTCCTTGTTAAAATATTTCTTTGATAATTATCATGGAGTGGGTGTCTAATCTAAGGTCACTGAGAAAAACAAGCTGCCTCCATTTATTTTGAAGCTTCCACTCATGTGCAATGCCAATGACTTATTGTTGCATCACTTGGGAAAAAAATTTGGGAAGCACTATGGTGTGAGAGTGAATAGCTCCTTCTCAGTGACTGATTCAATGCCTAATATGGAGACATTCTAGAGGCTACATAATTGAGGGTTATCTCATTGAATTCTTGTTGGTCAAAGTTATGTCAATATGTGATTTAGTCATACCATGTTGCAATTTATTGAGATTACAATCTTCACTGTGTGTGCATTACTCTCTCATAATAGGCATATCGAACATATTAGGTCATTCGAAATTCTTGGTAAATATATGATCAAATCTTTTGTTAATTCTCATGTTGCTTGACCTAATAATTCTATTATGTTTTCTGATCTTTTTATGGTGAGGTGTTTGAGAATTCTAGTAGTCAAAGGAGACTACGGTGAAGAGTTGTTTAATCAAGGCAGGGTCCTATTCGGTTAAGGAAAGCAAGTCATGTCACAAAATTTGGTAAGTTTTTTTCAAATTTTTTATCCCTAATCCATTATGTTTTTGGAAGTTCAAAGGGGCACAACTCTAACCATCACACGGTTTCTTCTCCATCTAGTATTCCGGTTATGAAGGTTGTGATCATTATCTCTCTTTAATGTTGTGCTTTAAATTGGTAAATCAAGTCATATCACAACTCTCCTCACATTTCGCCTCACAACTCCTATAATCTCTCTCCTCTATTTCTCTCTCCGTTCTCTCTCTACCTGTGGAGATCAATTTCATGGCATCTCCTTCATCCTTCAAAGCTCCGGCGTCCTCACGCTGCAAGGCCACAGTAGCCGATTTAATCATTGATGATCTTGCAAAATTTTCTGGGCTCCCTTCTCCTTCAGCCACTGTGCAACAACCTACACCGCCAGTTGTGCACACAACCTTGCACACAGCAGCTGTATCGGACAGAAACGATTCTTTCTGGTTCCTCTCAAAAAGGGGGAGAAACATCGAATGCAGGGGGAGCATCTACTGCAACCTAGAAGATTTTTTTCTCTAAATCTTGTGAAACAAGTTTTTGATCAGAACCACAAAGATAGGGGGAGATTGAAAGAGTATGAAAATACTCTTTGATCCTTCCTTAAATCTTTGTGATTCTGATATTTAAAGTTATGTATATTTATTACTTAAATAGATTAGAAAATAAAATGTAAATAAAATTTAGGTTGACTAACGGCTAACGTTTTATACTTAGTAAGGTTTTGTATTTTAGGTAAAAGACTCAAGGAGGAATGGACTCTTGGAGATAAGGAAAGGAGGATCTTGATTACAGGGAAGTGATTGAATCCTTGTCAACGAAGGATTCATGATTGACTATAAAAAGAGTCTTCCGCCTCCATTATTATTTAAAAACCGATTTTCACGAGATTTATACCGAGTTATTGAGAAAGAAATCGTTGAGAGTTTTTGTTATTGTATCTTGAAGATCAGAGATTGATCCTTCGAGATTGATTTTGTATTTTTTTTCGTTCTTAGATTAGAACTCAGTTTTGATCTTTAGTTCTTTACTTTCTTTTCATTGTAAGTGTTTTCTTCACAACTTGTTATCTAGCAAGGTAAGCTTTTATGAAAAGGTTTTCAGCAAGACGTTTCTTGCTGAAATTTTAATTAATTCCGCTGCATTTATATTCTGTTCTTTTAAGTTATTTTTTTTTAGAAAAAGTTATTTGCTTTGTTGTGCTGACACTTGTGTGCACAACTATACACACATGTCATCGCACATTTGGTTACAGTCCTAGCTACAATTCTTTCAGTATGTAATTTCTTTTAATATCCATGTATATGTAACCCATAATTAAAGTAGGAAAAAAAAGTAATGGTAAAAATATTATTTTAAAAATGAAACTTTTAAACAAGAGAATTATTTTGAGACGGACAAAAAAAAAATAAAACATTAATTTAGGGAAGGAGGGAGTGGTAAAGATTGTAGAAATAATTTTTAAAAGTTGACCATTTAAATAAAATATATCCCAAAATAATATAGTAAATTTTTTGCCTAATAAAAATAGAGAAGTTGACCGTCAGGATTATTAATTCAAGTTGAATGACTTACTTAACCCTCCGATAACATGTGGAGTATTTCTCACATGAATGTTATCTCCGGTCCCATCTTTTATCGACCACCGACAAACAGTAGCATCATAACCTATTGTCATTAGGGTATTAATCCGAACCGTCAAGTATCTTGTCACTACATATCTTCCTAACCATATTAATTTATTTTCAATCTATTTAAAGATCACATAGCTTATTAAGTAGTATGTATCGTATATTCTTACTTTTGTAGCTTTAGATAGTTGCCAATTACTTCTTCATCCGTTATAGTCAAAAAGTCTAATATTATATTTTGAGATATTTTATTTAAAGAGTTTATTTTAAAAAATTATCCCTATAATTTTTATAAATTTTTTTACTTTACCCTCTACATATGATATAAATATTTTAACTATGCTAAAATATTTTTGTAATTATTAAACTTTTAAAACGTAAATTCTTTGTGGAACAGAGGGAGTAAATGATAAGAGATCATGTTTAGTGATTTCACATTGTCAAGGCCCGGCAATTATTGGACAAAACTACTTAAGCACCAGTTAGAATAATGTCATTAATTAATGTGTCGCTATATTCTCTACTACAGTATGTTCCAAACAAAATCCCACGACCATTGTTTATAACCACATATGATTGCCCACGAAGCCATTATAAATAGCCGCCTTAAATCTCTAGTTGCTAATTACTTATATTTCTCACACATATATAGATTTGTTTATTCATATTGCACATATATAATTCCCACCAAATGGCTTCGATACTCCGTCAATGCTCTATT
This sequence comes from Platycodon grandiflorus, assembly GCA_016624345.1. Classification (NCBI taxonomy): domain Eukaryota; kingdom Viridiplantae; phylum Streptophyta; class Magnoliopsida; order Asterales; family Campanulaceae; genus Platycodon; species Platycodon grandiflorus. The sequence continues at coordinate 15,747 of JACONP010000093.1, forward strand.
TTCGTAGCTATAAGTCTTAGCTTGTGGTCGTTAACATTGGGTCAAGATACTGGAATTGGAACATTTAATGACCCTCCTTACACACGTACGTAATTATTTTGTAAAAAGAAATTATAATGACATATTATTATTTAATGTTACTAGTCATATGCCCCTGTACTTGTTATATTATCTCATTGAAATATTTTGGTTGCAGCTTCGGCTTGTTACGGAAATGAAGATTTAGGGGTGATGGTTGCAGCAGTAAGTGATGAGTTGTGGAAAGGTGGAGCTGCTTGTGGGCGTATGTATCAAGTGACTTGTATTGGTGAGGCCTTCCGAGGTACACCCCATCCATGTATCGATGGTTCTTCGGTGACTGTAAAAATTACTGATTATTGCCCAGGGTGTAAGGGTACTTTTGACTTGTCAAAGGAGTCGTTTTCTACCATTGCAGACCCAAATGCCGGAGGAATCAAAATCTCATACCAGCAGTAAGTCTTTATGCTCAAATTGATTTTCCATTATTCTTAAATAGCGTAAAAAAAAACTTAATTTAAGCAGTAACCAAATTCGAAAAGAAAAAAAAAATTTAATAAGATGTATTCTTCCGTTTCAGGCAAAGAGTCCACTTTTTATTTTTATAAGTCAACATTAAATCAAAATTTTACATACTTTACTTATGTTTTAAGAAATAAAATTTTATTAGTTTAAAATTATATTAAAAATACTATGAATTACAATTTTCATAACTTTATAAAACTAAATAAATGTATGTAAATTATGGCCAAACTTTAATTGTTGACCAAAAATCAAGAATTGACTTTTTCTGCAATGGAGGGAGTACTTACTTTTATATTAATTGTTGAGTCACTCTCTACTAGCTTAAGCTTTTAGAGTAGTTGATAATTTAATATGGTATAGAGCTCCGTCTCTAGTTCAGCAAGATCTCGGGCTTAAGTCTACCCTTTATTACCCGTACTATTATAATGCCTTTTGGTGAGGCTTGTTTGTGTGTGCATATTTATTGATGAGTCATTCTCTAACAATTTAAGTTTTTAGAGTAGTTGACAACTTAACACCATAATCCACCGTACAAAGATAGGACTTACAATTTCTAATAAATTGCATGCACTTTTTCTTCTTCTTCATTTACATTTTTTTTTTTGACAACTTCGATTCAACTCTTTGGCTAATAGTAATATTTCTCTTAGATTTGGTGGCGTTTTGGTCAAAATGCAACATTTATAAAAATGTGTTTCAATATCTTGGTAAGGCGAAGATTTTCAAAACGCAGCTGCTTTTAAAAGCAATTCCCAATTTTTCCAAAGCAGTTTTAAAACGCTCGGAAAAAAAAGCATTGAAGTGATATCTCAAACGTATTTATAAGGAAAGACCTCCGCTTTTAAACACCGCATTTTTAAAACGCCGTATTTTTAAAACACCGCGTTTTAAGCCGTATCAAAACGACTTAAATGTTGGCCATTGCTTTTGAAAATGCGACTAGCTACTTCTATGTTTAATTGTTTTAAAACAATATTTGTTTCTCTACTGCAGGGTATAAAGGGAGAAGAGAAGTTTGAAATTATCGTCGACACGAATGTCTCCAAAAATAACACATTTGAAAAGTTTGACGTTAGTACTATGTATTGATGAACATTTGTTTTCATGTCAGTTGTAACAATCTTAATGTAAGATTTAATTTGAAGTCATCAATTATGAATAACAGCACTTCAATTATATTGAGATTTAGTGATTGCTCTATTGATTAGAGTCTTCTCTCTCCCTTGTTGTTGGTTCGACGATTTTCTTGCTTTGGGGGCTTAGGGTAGATTTAGGATATCAAAAACTTCAATTATATTGAAATGTGTCACGGATAACAATACTTTCACCGTCCCCACCCCCCCCCCCCACCAACCCACCCACCAACCCAAAGATCATCATAAAGATGAAGATAAATTGCAAATGTCAGAGGGCCTTTTTTTACGTTTTAACACGATTTTCACTGAGAGACATTAATACATTGATGGGTTGTTTGGTAGCCAGACAAGAATAAGCATTATTATTAATAATATCACCCTCCCCTAGTATTAATAGCGAGGGGATTAAGCCCTTTATTCAGGTGGTGAGGATTAATAATCTCGATCGCAAAACCTTACCAAACATCGTTACTTGATGTTATTAACATAAGTGAAGTATATATTATGTCTTCAGTAATAAAGTTTCAATAATTGATTCAGTATGTAAGACATGGTTCATGTACCATACAACCCTTGGTCTGCTGCATTTGGTCAATCTCCTCATCCTCCCATATTCCATGCATGTACATATCTTAGTCAGCCTCCCATATTCCATGCATGTACATATCTTAGTCAGCAAATGTATCTCTTCCTGTAATTATTTTTCCTTATCCTTATCTACTCCTGTAACATGTATATATATACATTTGTAATCCATGGAATAAAGTATCTAGAGGAAATTAGTGAGTATTTTACATGGTATCAGAGCGGTGTACTAGAGTTCAAAAGTAAAATCTGAGCATTCCTATCATAATTTCTGTACTGCTTTTTCAATCACAAAATGACTGGAGGATCTGGCAAAAATGTTGCAGTCACGCCATCTGTGGATGTAATGTCACCATACTACATCCATGCGCTCGATAACCGGCCAATTATACGGCCGAAGCCCGCGACTGTAATTATGGAGATCGGCGAATGAGATGAGCAACGACTTTTGCTAAGAACAAGATTGATTTGTGGACGGACAATTCCAATACTGCGAAGATCCTTCTGAGGTGATGTTATGGAAAAGATGCAATGCAACGGTAAAGTGGCTTAATGTCGCCATGGACAAAGAAATCCGAAGAGCGTGAAGCATGCCAATACGGCCAGAAATCTGGGAGGACCTCCAAGAACGATTCGGAAGGAAAGTGCACCAAGAGCTTACGAGTTAAAACGCTATTTCACTCATGCGACAGATAGCTCATCTGCTTCAAATGCATCTACCTAAACCGAGAGGATTATGGGAAGAGTTTAGCTCGATCTCTCCCATGCCCCAATGCTCCCGTGGAAAATGCACGTAACCTCTCAAACAGCTTTGCCATTCGAGAGGAACGTTGTATGACTTTTGATGGGCCTCGATGAAGTTTTGGGACTCGTAAAATCACGATTTCTAACAAAGCCAACTCCAACCATCAGTAAGATACCACCTTGTTTCCCGTGATGAAGCAACGACAAGTTGCCGCTATCCAACGAGCCCTGAAGTCAGCCGCATTTCAGCAATATAAGCCAAAAGAAAGTACGAGGTGCTATCGCGCATCAAGCCCACGTAAATGCCGATGAAAAAGGGAGAGAGGAAAGGAGCTAGACGTGAACGACCTCGATGCACCCACCGCGAAAGCTTGGCCATCTAGTCAACGCTGCTACGAATCATCGGATATCCTCCTGGTGGCAAAACGGAGGACGTGACAATCGTAGAAAGGGAGGGCGCATCAGTGGAACAAAGCACAACACCCCGAGCAAGATGTTGGAACCGAACGCAGCCCTATCCCCGTTTGACGCCGAGAGCAAGATGACAAATTTATTAATTTTTACGCCTCGACAAGACCACAACTGATTCAGAGCCGTCCATGTCTATTCCGAATGTAAACATGGCTGGTAAGCTTTCTTTTATGGGTCCATGGGTAATTGATTCCGGTGCAACGGAACATATTACCTGTGATGGAACAATTCTAAATAATCGAACAATGTCGAGTTCGAATTGCGGTAAAATTCCTAATGGCGACAAAATTCCGCCAATGGAGTCGAGACACTCATTTACCAAATGGGATGAAATTAGAACGTGTCTTAAACATTTCGGACTTCAAATGCAACTTGCTTTCTCGTTGGTCGATTGACAAGAGATTTTGGATGTACAATGACATTTTTTCCTTTTTTGTGATACAGACTTACGCTCGAGGAGCCCGATTGGAGTGGGTAGAAATCGCAATGGTCTTTATCGTCTCGAACCTACAAAAGACACAAGGATGGCTTTTTCTGTAGTTTTGAGTTCGCGAGTTTGGCACAACAGATTGGGCATGCGTCACATCCAAAAATCAAGCATATTCCTTTTATTAAAGACATCAACAGTTTGAAATTTTGCGATTCTTGTGTAAGGGCTAAACAAACTAGACTCCCGTTTTCATTAAGTTCTATTAAAACTTCTTCACCGTTTGAGTTATTGCAATGTGATATTTGGGGATCTTATACACATGCATCTTTTTCTAGTGCACATTACTTTCTTTCTGTTGTTGATGATTTTAGTCGGGGTGTTTGGGTGTTTCTTATGAAAAACAAGTCAGAGGCTGGACAACATTTAATGAGTTTTTATAAATGGGTTGACAATCAATTTGGAAAAGAGTTAAACACATTAGATCGCATAATGGAACGAATTGGGTTCCAATCTAATGTTGAGTTTTTACAATGAGCATGGAATTCATTTTGAAACATCTTGTACAGGCACACCACAGCAAAACGGTGTTGTAGAAAGAAAGCATCGTCATATACTTGAGGTTGCTAGGGCTTTACGATTCGAGGCTAATTTACCCATTTCCTTTGGGAGTGTGTTAACTTCCGCTATATAATTAACCGCTTACCCTCAAAAGTAATTCAAAACAAGACACCATATGAAATTTTGTTTGGACCCCCTCTTATGATCATCTCCGCACTTTGCTTGGTTTATGCTCATGACAATAAAAAGGGCGAGATATATTTAAGGAAAGGGAGACGTGGTGTTTTTGTTGGTTACCCACATTCACGTAAGGGATACCGAGTTTATGATTTGAAGTCGCAAAATCTACACCTCAAGGGATGTTCGATTTTTGAGTCCATATTTCCGTACAAAACGCAGGTGATAATTTCGAGTCGAAAACAAGCTTGTCCCAGATTGTAGTGGCAGAACCTAGCTTCCATTCCAGAACATCCCTTGTTGGACCATCTCCATCATACTCGACGAACCAGCCTTCACTTTCACCGATTTTAGCAAGCCCATCAAGTCCACTGGAAGTTCCCGATCTAGATCACTCAGTACCCACCAAGTCCACTCGAGCAACTCTACAACATGTTCTGACAGCCCACATGAAGAGGGAAGGGTGCGTGCGCTAAAAAGGCAGCCTAAGCATTTGTCGATTTTGAGGTAGATTTGCCGCTTCCATAGACCATGCGACCCACTCTAATCTCGAGCCCTCAACGGTACATCCTATTTCAAACTTTGTTACTTATGATAAATTTTTGATTCACATAAAGCTTACCTTGCGGCCATTACTGTGATGAGCCTAAGTTTTTCATGAGGCAAGAAGGATCCAATGTGGCGTAAGCAACGAAGAAAGAAATTCAAGCTTTAGAAGCCAATGGGACGTGGACATTGACACATTTGCCTCCGAAAAGAGGCGGTGGTTCAAAATGGGTTTGCAAGATCAAGTACAAGCCTAACGGAGAAGTTGAGCGTTATAAAGCTCGGCTTGTCGCAAAGGGTTTCACCCAAATGAAGGTGTCGATTTTCACGAGACTTTTGCCCCGGTGGCCAAACTGCACAATTCGCGCCTTATAGCCATCAGTCAAGAAAGCTTGGGTCATTCATCAACTTGACGCCAACAACGCCTTTTGCATGGCGACTTGGACGAGGACGATATATGCGAGTTCCACAGGGTTTTCAAAACCAGAGATGCTCGAGTGTGCAAATTGCACAAATCTCTATACGGCCTCCGACAGCATCTAGAAAATGGTATCATCAATTCACTCGGCCCTCATACATATCGGTTTTCAAGAATCTCAAGCGTATCACTCTTTATTTGTGTTTCGAAAGAATGACATTTATGTGGCTGCACTTATATATGTTGATGACGTTTACGGTAGGAAATAGCATGGTCAAGATACGAGTGTTAAACAATATCTTGACGAAAAGTTCAAAGATTAAAGATCTTGGCCCGCTTAAGTTCTTCGGGCATCGAAGTGGCTCGTCCGATGGGATTGTTCTCGCCAACGTAAATATACGCTTGACATCTTGGAAGAAAGTGGATTTCGTGGTAGTCGCCCTAGCACTTTCCCTATGGAACAAAATCTTAAACTTGATGCAAGCGAGCAAAGCCCTCGAGTGGATGCTTCTCAATATCGCAGACTATTGGGCGACTACTTTACTTGATCTTACACGCCCCGACATCACTTTCACAGTCAATCTATTAAGTCGGTCAGGAACGACCCGCGACGATGCTCATATGGATGCCGCCACACGTGTCCTTCGTTCGAAGTCAACACCGGCAAGGCATATTTTTCCGCCAATCCGATTTATCTCTCATAGCTTATTGTGATGCAGATTGGGGAGGGTGCCACATGACCCGACGCTAGCACCGGTTATTTTATCTCTCGAGGCGCCGCCCATCTCATAACGAAAAGCAATCGTAGTTTCCGTTCTTTAGCGAGCGGAATATAGAGCTATGGCCGCGATCGTTGAGTTGTTATGGCTTCGCTGTTGCTACAGGACCTCGAAGCTCGTCGAATGGACCTACACCATTGCATCGCGATAATCGAGCGCCTTGCATATTTCCAATAATCTGTTTCATGAACGGACGAAGCATGTTGAAATGGATTGTTATTTTGTTCGAGAGCGAGTCCAAAGCAAAGATATAGAGCCACACCATGTTTCTACTACACTTCAACTAGTGACATTTTACAAAAGCACTTGGGACTGAGCGCTTTTGCTACTTGGCAAGTTGGGTGTTCGTGATCTTCACGCTCCAACTTGAGGGGGAGTGTAAGACATGGTTCATGTACCATACAACCCTTGGTCTGCTGCATTTGGTCAATCTCCTCATCCTCCCATATTCCATGCATGTACATATCTTAGTCAGCCTCCCATATTCCATGCATGTACATATCTTAGTCAGCAAATGTATCTCTTCCTGTAATTATTTTTCCTTATCCTTATCTACTCCTGTAACATGTATATATATACATTTGTAATCCATGGAATAAAGTATCCAGAGGAAATTAGTGAGTATTTTACACAGTATTATACTATTTCTGTGAAACATAAGAAGTATAGCTTGATACTCGTTTGATAATGATCAAGTATAGCTTTAGAGTGGCATGGGGTACACAAAACTATCGCGTGAGTACTTGGAAACACAAGGCAGTGTACACTGAATAATGCACTCTATCATTGTTTTTGCACCATCATGTATGCATGGCTCATAGTGGGTTCGGGTCTCTACAAAAAAAAAAATTTTTTTTTTCATTTGGACCATCCAAAAGTGTAAAATGTATCATAAAATTTAATTTGTAATAGCAATCTATTTTTTTTCATTGAGTAAAGAAGTATTTATATAAAGTATATGATTACAAGAGATGTACTAAAAGTCAGCTATAAACATGTAAATAAATAAATACAAGAACACATAATTATGATAGAAATCTTTTTCCTGTTGGAATTTTCGTAAATGTATTCAAAATTGTAGCGACATCCACCACAACCTCCATCAAAATACTGTTCTGAACTTCATTTAATGGTTCAGTAGCATTTAAGTACACCAATAGATTTTTATTTATGCAACATCAGCAGGTTTTCAAATCCTGTTCATGCAGTTTGAAAGCTTTTGAACTATTAGATGAACATAAATGATTGACACGCACACTCTTGGACCGTGTTGATTTTAACTTTTTTCTAATATATATATATATATATATATATATATATATATATATATATCTACAATCTAAGAATCTCTAATGTACATGAAACATCTCAAATTAAAATAGTAAACTCTTTACCTAGAACAGAATATGAGAATTAATTAATTATTCAAGATGAATAATGACTTATTTAACCCTCCCATAGCATGCGGAGTACTTCTCACTAGAGATGTTAAAAGGTAGTAGCGTAGGGTTAGCGTTTAAGCCGAAAAAATAGAGTTAAATCAATATTTTTGGGAATTTAAAATCAAGGCTTTTAGGGTGGCCCGTTTAACCAGCGGTCCGTTAGGGCTAGCCCGTTAGGTTTCAGGGTTGGCCCGTCGGCCCGTATAATACTAATTAAGGTGTAAAAAATTTAGGAGATATGTAAAATAATCACCATCAGAATAAAACCAACAACATTTTAATTCAAAGTCAAACACATTTATCATTTGAGCTACAGGTCTTCTTTGTGTACTTGTGAATAAATACTGAAATATAAACAAAATTTTTGGAAAGAACTGCTAAATAGAGCTATTACATTATTTATTTTGAGAAAACAAGTTGAAAATTATAACATGTAAAAATGTTTAGTTTATATTTCTTTGAAAAAACATAAAAATCAGTAGTTATGAATAGTTTATCGATTTACTATTTTAAAATATTGTTATATTATATCTTTAATTGTGGATAGTGGCCATTTGCTTAAAACCATTTAGGGTTAGGGTTAGGTAAACAATAATAGTGGTCAGAAAATTGAATCGCTTAACATGGATTGGTAATTTTGAAGTAGAAGTGGCCGATTTAACATATGTGATCTTCGGTGCCATCTTTTATCCTCCACACACAGACAAGTTGTAGCAATCCCATTATACCCCTATATATTCTCATTAGGGGTATTAATCGGAACAGCCAAGTCGCTTGGTTCCTAAGCATATTTATTTAATCAATTCAATCAATTTAAGATCACATAGGAAATTAAGTTTGTGTCTTATATTCTTACTTTTGTAGCTTAAGATAGTTGTCAAATGATAAGAGATGATCGTTTAGTGTTTCCGCATTGTTAAGGCCTGCAATTATTGGCCAAACACTACTTAAGCACTAATTAAGATAATGTCATTAAATGTGTCGCTATATATATTCCAAGGAATATCTCTGCTATGTTTTGTTCCAAACAAATTAAATCCCACAAGCATTGTTATAACCACATATGAGATTGCCCACGAAGCCATTATAAATAGCCGCCTTTATATCTCTAGTTCCTAACTACTTATATTTCTTACACATATATAGATCTGTTTATTCACATTGCCCATATATAATTCCCACTAATTATGGCTTCGATACTACGTCAATGCTCTATTATCGTAGCTATAAGTCTTAGCTTGTGTTTGTCGGCATTGGCTCAAGATTCTGGGATTGGAACTATTAACGACCCTCCTTACATACGTAACTATTTTGCAAAAAGAAATAATTATACTAACATCTTATTTAATGTTACTATTCATATGCCCCGGTACGTGTTCATTTTTATCTCACTGTAATATTTTGGTTGCAGCTTCAGCTTGTTACGGGTATGAAGATCAAGGAGTGATGATTGCAGCAGCTGGTGAAAAGTTGTGGGACGGTGGAGCTGCTTGTGGACGAATGTATCAAGTGACTTGTACTGGTGGGACCAACCTAGGTACACCCCACCCATGTATCGATGGTTCTTCGGTGATTGTAAAAATCACAGATTTTTGCCCACCACCGGGGTGTAAGGGTATTCTCGACTTGTCACACGAGTCGTTTTCTGCCATTGCAGACCCAGCTGCCGGAGGAATCAAAATCTCATACCAACAGTAAGTGCATGGTTATGCTCAAATAAATTATCATCATTTCGTTTCTCAAACAACATAATTTAAGCAGTGTCCAAATTTTGAAACAAAAAACAAAAACACTAAGATGTACTTACTAAGTTATTTACTTTTATAGCTCTGTGTTCCACCATACAAAGATGCATGGGAATACAATTTCTAATAAATTGAATGCACTTCTTTCTTCTTTCTCATTTTTTTTTTAAAATTTTTTGACAACTTCGGATTCAACTGATCCTTTGGCTAATTGTAATATTTCTCTTAATTACTGTTGGACTTAATTTGCTTTTGAAAATGCAACTACTTCTATGTTTGGTTGTTTTAAAAGATTGTATTTGCTTCTCTTTTGCAGGGTATGAAGGAAGAAGAGAAGTTTGAAATTGTCATCGACACGAATGTTTCCCAAAATAAAACATTTGAAAAGTTTGCCGTTAGTACTTTGTATTAACGAACGTTAATTTTCAAGTGAAATGTAATTAAATAATCTTAATGTAAGATTTAACTTGAAGTCATCAATTATGATTAGCAGTAGTTCAATTAAATTGACATGTGTCACCAAATAACTACCCTTGCGCTGAGAATTTCAAAGGTACGTAGCGATGAAGATGAATTGCAAATGTTAGAGGGTCTTTCTTTACGTTTTAACTCGATTTTCATTGAGAGAGATGAGTACATTGAGTTTTTTTTTTTCTTCACTCTATGTTTATTAATGGCATCAGGTCCAAAAACATGGGGTTGATTAAGAAAAGTTGAAAATGTGAGGTTTTACTCTAAGACTCGCGTGCAAAGATGAAAGTTAACTAAAAATTGAAAATAAAAATGGAAACTAACTACTAAGAATAGAAAGTATCCTTTTTTTCTTTTTAAGTCGTTCCAAAAAAAAAATTTACTTTTAATCTTTTCTTTTTTGGGATATATTTTTACTATTTAACCATTTATTTGATTCTTATTTTAATTGATGAGTCATATTCTTATATGGATATTCCTTGAAAAATGCACACTATTTTAATATTTATACTAAATTTAATTAGGCAAAAACTTAAAAATATCGTATTACAGGTATTTTACGTAAGACGGATCTCTCTCACATTCATTATGTTGGTGGTAATTGTAAGAGAGTGGGGCTCCTTCATACAAATTATGATCCGTAAGAGTCCCAACGGAGACTACTCATTTAATTATATTTTTTAATCTGTGTGCCGAGTTAAATAGTACATTTTCTTAGGACTAGAGAGAATATAATACTCACTCTGTTTCAGTCAAACAGTCTACTTTTCTTTTTTAGAAATTAACATGTGACTAAATCAAATCAAAATTTTACAAACTTTACTTATGTTTTAGAAAATAAAATTTCATTAATTAAAAATTACCTTAAGAATACTATGAATTACAACATTCATAACTTTGTAAAAATAACTAAATTTGTGTAAATTATTGATCAAATTTTAAAACATGAAAAAAATTAAAAATAAATTTTTACACCAACGAAGCGAAGAGTCGTCAAAAGTATCAAATTTTATAAAAGTACCAATGTTCTATGAAAAATGCTAAATCAACTGTGAAAATTACTAAAATTTAAAATTGAGGAAATGGAGAGGTTCCTCTCCCTCTCGGTCTCGGCTACTAGATCATTAATAGGCTACTGTTGGGTTTCTAGTGGAATTGGTCAAGAGTTTGGTTAATACTCCTAGTTAGGAGTAAAGTTCACTTTTCATTTTAAAAAGTCAACATGACTAAATCAAATCAAAATTTCGCATACTTTACTTATGTTTTAAGAAATATAATTCCATTAATTATAAACTACATTAAGAATACTATGAATTACAACTTTTATAATTTTGTAAAACAAATAAATCTATGTAAATAATCGGTCAAACTTTAATTAAGTTGACCAAAAAATCAAAAGTGGACTCTTTAGTTGGAGCGGAGGGAGTAAGAAGGAGCGAAATCTACTCTTTGAATTAGTTTTTGAAATTGAGAAGATCAACAAAACTCAGCCACTATTAATTTTGGAAAAATTATGAGATGAAGTACCTTTTGTAAAATATTTAATCGCTTAATTTTATTATATTTGCTTTTATTCGCTTAAATTTCTTTTGAATGATAAATTTGTTATTTGTTCCAAAACTGTCCCCGTATCAACATATTACGTTTCTAAATAAATTTCATGCATCGTCAATATATTTTGTGATTTTTTGTGTTAAACAATGTGCATCGTTTATCACGTCAAGTATAAGTGTGCATCGTATATGCATGTGTGAAATGCATCGTCAAGTATATTGTTGTGCATCGTGAAGTATAAATTGTTCAATTTTTGTGTATGTAAAAAATGTGCGTCTAAGTATAATTTTATACATCGTCAATTATAACTACTATTTTCATTATATTTTGTGCATCGTGAAGAGATTTATTATTATATTTGTGCATCGTGAAGAGAGTTATTATGTATCGTCAAATGTACTAATTGTAAATATATGTTTTTATTCCCTAAGCTGTCCCTCAGTAACAATCTATCACGTATTATTAGTTGTGTGATTTCCTTAATTTACTAATTTCAATCTCGTATTTATCTCCATTGCGATTTCTTACTAAAATTCTCATTCATATCAATTTGAACAAACTTAAAAATACCAAACAGTTCAATATCAATTCATTTTGAAATCGAAATCAATGGATTCAACAAACCAAATTGTTGTCATGTTGTTGCTAAAATTGAGAGGAGATACTATTATTTCGACAATTTCGGATAATTTTAATTTATCGAATTGATCGAATGCATCGAAGGTAAATATTCTAATTTTCAATCGGATAATTGTACTTTGAAATACACTATAGGATCACATAACAATTGTTGTTTAACCAACGAAGAAAATTTTAAAAATATGTTGACATTGGCCAAAATTTTATCATTTTTAATTATCATTGTTGAAGTTCATACACAAAATAAGCACTTTTCTTTGTTGTAAATTCGAAAATAGAGATAATTGGGCTTGGTTTCGTCTAAGATAAAGGAGCAATCGATCGTAAAGTGTTTTGTATCCGATCGTAATGTTGGTTTAATGGAAGCAAGACGCGACATGTTTGGGTTCAAAGTATTTCTTTGCTTGGTGCATCTTTATCGAAACTTAAAAAATATTTACCAAGTAAACGATATTTCAACACCTTT
>JACONP010000094.1:0-34628 GCA_016624345.1 Platycodon grandiflorus
CTTCTCATGGTTTCTTGTTAACAAAGCCTAGATTTATCCCAAAGGTTTAAACTAGTCTCTTCTACGTGTGTGTGTGTGTGTGTGTGTTTGTTTTGTTATTTGTTTTATTTTTCTACCTAGTTGATTAACCAACATAAATGCGGTTGAAAGGCTTGATTTCACAATTTGGAATTTGTTCATGGTGTAATCCCTTTAGTCATAAGATTTTTTTTTCTCCTTCCTATGTTGAAGAGACCTCTTGGAGCCTCTCTGTCTCTGTCTCTGTGTGTGTGTGTGTAGTGTTTGTTAGTTTGTTTGTTTTTCCTACCTAGTTGATGAACCAACATAAATGCACGGTTGAAAGCTTAGATTTCTCGATTTAGAGGAATTTGTTCATGGTGTAATCTTTATAGTCATAAGAATGTTTCTCATTTGACCTATGTTGAGACCTCTTGGCTTCTTTATGCAATTAGTTAAATGTGGACAACAAAATTGTTGTTGAGCCCTTTTTGGGGATTTCGAGAGCCACAAGTAATTTGGAGATGTAAACTTTGTTTTAGGCTACTACTTATATTTTCATGAAATAGAGTTCTAGATAAACAACTATATAAATGAGGTTAACAATTATAGATTTCTCCTTTTCCGAACTTGTGAATGAGGTCTTTCTTTTTAATTCTATTCTAGTCTAGCTTACAAATTTCTTGCTTGGCCAATGTCCGATTCTTTGGCACCATGGCAATGTTATTAGTCGATAAAAGACATGTCCATATCGAGAGAGAACAAGAGAGAGAGAGAGAGAGAGAGAGAGAGAGAGAGCTATTATGCCTACCGATCTCAAGTTCAAATTCTCTTGTCGTAGGAGAAAGAGTATTGTTAATTATATATAATTCTATCTCAAAGTTTAAATTTTTTTATCACAGAAAATAATTGCGTGTCAAGTCCAAGCAAAGATCATGAGTTCAAACTCGAATCCCGGCTTCGTTTTCCTACCCCTCAAAAATCCAACCCTCACCCTTCTTCATGCAATGAAGAAAATATCAATCAATTTCACACCCAATGCCAATTCTCTTTGGAACCGCTTAAACACTAAGAATTCATCATCTTCTTCCAATACATTTGAAGAAAGCCCAGCCCCATCCAACTATATTCGTAATCTTCTTCAACCCCACATCGAAATTTTGAAGAGAAAGATGATGATTATTCATTATCTTGTATATTCACCAAGGGTTTACGATATTGTTCGAACACAAGCTTAAAACCGCCAAAGATGACGATGAGCCAAGTTCTGGCAAGGTTGGAATATAATTATTTGTTTTCTTTCTTAGTGGTTCATAATGTATATATTCTTTATCATTCACCCTTTCGACAAATATATATATATTTCTTACTCATTTGCTTAAAATTTCTTTTGGAGTTGCAGAATGGAGAATCTGAGAGACAAATAAAGGAGGTGTTTTGAACACCGGCGGATGGACTAGTAACGTCGAATCGTTCAAATGCAAAGGAATGGGAAACTCTTGAAAACTTGTGAAGTCTTTCTCAGCCAAGCATCGTCCGATCGTTGATATTTCCTCAATTTCCATTTTTAGACATGCTATTTTGTTATTTTATTCTCAATGCAATAATTATATTTAGCAAAGCCCTACTGATCATAAAATAATCGCATGTCTACAGAAAACTGATTCTAGCAAGAAATTATTAGACTTGAACAATCTAATGAAAAATAAACATATAAGCACTCTTGGAGCTCCGGTTCAAGCTCATCAAGTTCCAAGAAGATGAAAGAAATATTGGATGGCTCATCTAAGCCCCTAGGCCCCTACTCACCCTACACTTTCTAGGTTCTCTCTCTCTCTCTCTCTAGATCTCTCTCTCTCTCTCTCTCTCTCTCTCTCTCTCTCTCTCTCTCTCTCTCTCTCTCTCTCTCTCTCTAAAAGTTGTTTTTTTGACTAACTCAAATTCTTGGCTAGATTTGCACCAACAAACAATTCCAAAAAGAAGAAGAATTTTACCAAGACAAAGAGAGACCATCCAATGAAAGGTACTTATTATCCCGAGTTTTTAGTAAATTTAATATGTGAATACAAAGTTGATTTCTTACTTGGAAACTTTAATGGACTAATAATTTATGATGAAGTTACTTAAATGGAAAACCACAATATGACTTGATTTAATCGAATATGACAATATTTTTTTCTTTTATTCTTGCAATTTTAGCTAGATCATTAAAATTTTTCTCTCATTTCTCGACTTTTTAAAATGCAGGCTAAGAAAGAAAAATCTAAGTGATTTAGGCTTAAAGCTAAAGAAATCGAGAAAGATCGATATCGCAGATGGAGATACCATGTAGCCGATTCAACATAAGCTTAAGGAATACCTAGATAGTGGGCCTAAAACCTTACTTTCGAGGGACTCCTCTCTTCTGGTGATTCGCGGCAAGGAGACTAGGCGGCAAAGAGATGATGGAAACACGTATAGCTTGGGGAAGTGTTCTCGAGAAAGGAGACGCTCGTTAAGCTAGAAGCTCAACCGACTTGACAAAAGAAAAAATGGAAAAGGTGATTCCAATGTAAGATTGAATCATGGTGAAGTGACAAGAACTTCAATATTGATTGGCGGATGACAACCGATAGATAGTTATGGCTTCAATGTTTGAAAAATGTTCAACTCGATCTATGATTTTGAAAAGAAAATTTAGTTTGATTGCACTGTAGATGATTATGTTTCATTTTTCTCTAGTGTCTTATTTAGAATCACTAGTTAAGTGCACGTGCGTTACACGTGTTGTTAATAATTTTATTAAAGTGTTTTGTTAGTTGCTTCATATTTTTGTTTACTTTTAATTGTTGAGTTCTTTTTGTGTTTTCATCTTTTACGGTGTTATTAGACTTATAAATTTTGGGCCAAAATACGAAAAACCCCCTAAAGTATACATCAAATCCCAAAGTCCCCCCAGCCTACGATTTGGCCCATAACCCAATCTAATGTTGCCAATTTTTTCAGTTAACCCATAGCCATGATGACCGTTAGAAAGTTAACGTTTTTTATCATGTGCCTTGCACATGGTGGGGGCAATTAGGTCATTTTCTTATATATACAGAACAAAACTAAATAAAGGGGGTCAAAGACTCAAAGTGTCAAATCTTTCTTTATGAGGACTGAAGGAGAGATCTAATAAATCTTGTCAGAGTGGCTTGCTAACAGATGAACTTGATTCTAAGCTATCCTCATCTAAACTGCACAATGAATCGATAATTTCAAACGAAAAAGCAAGAGCACTACTTGGGTGTTTAATTTTTTTTCCTCCCTTCACTACCTTCAATCTTCTTTGTCGACTTCCTTATTTCATTCAAGCTCTGGTATATTGAACCCCTCCTTTGCACTTCATTACTTTCCAACCTTGATGGAACAGCTCGATAAGAAGCACTACGGTACCGATGAAAACTAAACTCAGTGAAATCCTTGTTGACACTCAATTCCCCATTTCCACATCTGGATTTCCCTTTCACCTTTCTTTTTTCTGCTTTTGAATGCCGAGGAGATGGAAGAACGAATTTAGGACTTCTATCGACTACACAATACTTATCAAATTCTAGCTCTATGTCTACA
Organism: Platycodon grandiflorus; assembly: GCA_016624345.1. Classification (NCBI taxonomy): domain Eukaryota; kingdom Viridiplantae; phylum Streptophyta; class Magnoliopsida; order Asterales; family Campanulaceae; genus Platycodon; species Platycodon grandiflorus. The sequence goes on from JACONP010000094.1 coordinate 3,589, forward strand.
CCCATTTATAGATATGCAATCTACAAGGCATAAGACAATTCAGAAACAGATCACAGCCCATAGACCAAGTAATCAACAATTTAGAAAACAAATGTAATTCAAATTCATGAAATCAAACCAAGAAATCCAGTCAAACAACCAGTAAGATTACTAAATCTGGAGCAAACCCTTTTGCACTGGGCAAAACCCTCGAAGTTGTTTGGAACGTTTTGCAAGGGGGTCTCCGATTGGCCGAATTTTTTTGCCAATCCCTTTCGCACTGGGGCCTTCTTCGACATCGATTGCATTGCCCGCTTCTCCTAGAAGGATTTGAGGCATTGGAACAGGGGCTTCATCGCTTGGGATCACCGCATTGATGACGAAGGAACAACATGGGTCACTTGGCTAGGTGGACTGACTTCGGATGTCGTTTCATTTTGAACAACATTGGATGGAGAAGATAAAGTGTTTGCCGCTGAAGAGGATGATTGAGAAGCCATGGTTGTCAGAGTGTAGATGGGAGAAGGGAAATTAGGGTTTAATTTAAGTAAATAAGTAATTCTTTCGACACTTTGACCCCCTTTAGTTAGTGTTCTGTATATATGATGAAAAGACCTAACTGTCCTCCCTCGTGCAAGGCACGTGATTGATTCTCGTTACTTTTCTAACGCTCGTCACGACCATGGGGCAAATTGAGAAAAATGACAACGTCAAGTATGACTATGGGGCAAATTGTAGTTTGGGGGCTTTGGAATTTGGTGTATACTTTGGGGGAGTTTTCGTATTTTGGCCTAAAGCGTGTTGTTGTGTGTTTAGCTATTTTTAAATACTTTGTTTTTCTTTCATTTTGAATATATGTTTTTCATTGTATAACAACTTATCCTACACCTTTGTCTTTTTCGTTGATTATTTTTGTATCTCTTTTTTTTAATTAGTTTTTTAAAAAAAAACATACGTTAGCTCGCTTATTTTTTGTTTCCCAAAAAAATATTTGTATCATATGAATATTTAATTTATTTTTATTAAAACTATAATACTTAGTTTTTATGTAATCAAAATTAGTTAATAACCACCCTAAAAAAATGAAAAATCAATACAATAAAGTTCTTATATATGAAAAAAATATATATATTTTTAAAAAATTGTCTTTTACGAGACTTTAAAGCATATAACACACGAGAAATAATAAAATTATATGTGTATATATATATATATATATATGTGTGTGTGTGTGTGTGTGTGTGTGTGTGTGTGTGTGTGTGTGTGTTTAAATTTTCCACTGGTATTAAATTAATAAAATTTCTTTTGCACCAGGTGCCTTTTTTTTTTTCCCACTTGGATACCTTTTCAATTTGTACCACATTACAGACTTTAATTTGTGGCTCCTTTTAATTTTAAGGCCAAATAAAAATTAGCCCCCAATGTAACCACCAAATCACTTTGCACTCCATATCGAAACTTATGTCAAGGTCATATACGTAACATTTAACATTTTGTCATACTTTACCCAACTTTTCCCCTATGTGTGATGGATGTTACAAATTTGACGTTAAGTTAACAACTGAGAGTCACGTGAGGGGCATTTTGATCATTTGGATCAGGGTGCAAAGTGAGATTTGATGTATTATTTTTTAAATAAAACTCTCTTTCTTTCATTTCAAATGAAAAAAAAAAAGAAGTTTTAAATAATGAAAAAACAAATTAGAATTTGTGCTTATAATTTTTTATTTCACTTTTTTCCCTTCTTTCTCCTTTAATCAAAGTTATGTCATATTTTTTTGGCAAAAATATAAAAAACCCCCCAAAGTATACACCACACCAAATCCCAAAGTCTCCCTCAACCTAAGGTTTGCTGCATAACCTCATCTGATGTTGCCAATTTTCCCAGTTAGCCCCTTGGCCGTGATGACCATAAAAAGTTAACATTTTTCATCACGTGTCTTGCACATGCAGGGGTAATTAGGTCATTTCCACTTAATATACAGAACAACACTAAATAAAGAGGGTCAAAGTCTAATTTAAAAAAAATAAAAATACTTATTTTCTCATTTCCATCCCCTACTTTTCTCTCTCTTCTACCCGGTTTGCACAGTTGACCTCCAAACTCCATCAATGGCGATGGAGGAAGCCATAAACCAAATAGTCTCCGAGCTCAAAACCAACCAAACCCTTCTCAATGACCAATCCCAATCTCCCATTTCAAAACAATCTCTATTAGCCCACCAATCCCTCCTTGACTACACTCTTAACAAGAACGATCCAATCGAAATCGAAAACCTCTTCAATGAGTTATCGGCGAAGAATCTCTTTATATCTTCTCTCGTTTTCGATTGCCGCGAATGGACTCCGGTCCCACCCATTTGTCTCTTCTCGCCACTAAAGTCTACCTCTCTCTACTCTTATCCTCGAATTGTCCAGTTTTCTCTCTCTTCACTTCCATGGTCTTTCTCTCTCGCTCTCTCTCTCTCTCTCTCCTCCGATCTATTCACCGGGCTTTCAAGAATCAAACTTCGGGTAATGGGTCGGCTAGAGAGATAGAATTGTGGATTGGGAAGAAAACAACAGTGTCGTTGGTCTAGCTTCGAATTGTCATTTTATGATCAAAACCAGTGTTGCCGCTGTTGTCCAATGTTGTCGCGGTGGTGGTAGTGTCTTCCCATTTGGATTACGATTTAGGGCAGAAAAATGGTGAAAGCTTTGAGAATTTGGGAATTTTTTAAAACGAAACCCTAATTTACAAATGAGTAAGAAAGAAAACCCTAATTTACAAACCCTAATTTACAAACGGTGAATGCTTTAATAGTTTTTATTTTTGGTACTTTGACACTTTGCACCCCTTTATTTAGTGTTTATTTTATTATTTTTTTCTTATTCCTTACTCCTTCCTTCGAATTAACCCATACACAAAACCCATCATTTATAGACACACCACCACCGGCCACAACCTTAAATTTCATTATTACAAAGCCAAATTCAATTATTTGAATTTAAAAATTTGAAGGTTTAAACCCAAACCCATATGGAAATTTAAAAATTTGGAGATCTAACAACACTGTATTTCATCTAAACCCATTTGATATTTAAGATAGGTTTTTAATTCAAAGTAATAAATAACTATTTCAGTAATCCAAAAATAATTAAAATTTGTCTCATATTTATTTTTAAAGTTAAAAGAATGCAATACTCCCAAAAATAAAATATACATTTTATTTAATTTCTATACATATCCCTCACTTTCTTCCATCAACCTCATCATTCATAGACCCACCACCACTACCACCAGCATCACCACCTCTACCACCTCAAATTTCAACATTAACAAAAAATTAATTTTTGATTTTATTTTATTAATTTTTTTATTATTCCTTACTCCTTCCTTCGAATTAACTCATACACAAAACCCATCAATTATAGACACACCACCACAACAACCTTAAATTTCATTATTACAAAGCCAAATTCAATTATTTGAATCTTAAAATTTGAAGGTTTAAACCCAAACTCATATGAAGATTTAAAAATTTGAGGATCGATCTAACAATACCGTATTTCATTTAAACCACCACTGTCATCCCTAGAATCGCCACGACCACCACCCCTAACCACCACCACCATCCCAGCCATCGCCGCCACAGTCATCACCACCACCAGGAAATGGGCTTACCTTGCCTTGCTCAAATGGAAAAATATAATCTCTTTAGCTTTTGTTCTGTCACACTTTTTTCTTTGAACGTCTCTGTCTTCTTAGTCACTTTCCTCCTTCAGTGTCAGATCACTAAGCAATGAGAGAATTTAATTTTGGAATGAGACTACTTGAAAGGATTTCAGTAGGTGACAATCTCTTTCAATCAAAGGAGAGTTGTGGTAGAAGAAAAGAAAGTTGATAGCTATGGGAGGGGAATAAAATGATTCTCTCATCTAACAACATCGGGTCCTATGAAAAGGTGTAAGCAAGTAAAGACCAAAAGAGGCTAGGGATTTGGAACCCTATTATGGAAATGAGTAAAATATTCAAATGGATTTAGGGTGTGGCGCCCAGTTATTTGTGGTTGGTGGCAGTGATTTTGATAGTGGTGGTAGAATATGACCTAGCTAGAAATGAAGAGAGATGAAGAATTTTGTAATTAAATAAAAATAAAAATATAGTTTAATAATAATATAAATACTAAAATAGGTCAAAGTGAATTAGCCTCAGATTTCACTTTGCACCCCAATCCAAATGACTAACATAGCCCTCTTGTGACATGCACATGTCAAATTCCGTTACTATTTCTAACGACCATAAGGTCAAGGGGGCTAATTGGGACAGATGGCAACAACGTGTATTAAAGTTGGACACTTTCGTAGGTTGGGGTGCATAGCGAGATTTGGTGGATACATCAGGATAAAAACCATATTTTGATATTTTTATGGTTAAACGATATCTTCTAACTTGGTAAATAATTAATACTCCCTCCGTCCCTACATAATTTTTGTGCTTTCCTTTTTTGTCCGTCCTCAAATAATTTTCTTTTTTAGGACAATACTTTTACTATTCTACCCTTACTTTTTCTTCCTACTTTAACTATAGGTCACATACACATGTGCATTAAAGGAAACTACACACTATACCAATATTAATAATCAAGTCAATTATTTTTTTCTTAATCCGTGTGTCATGTCAAACAATACAATAATTTAGGGGCGGAGGAAGAACTATGGAGTTATTTCATTTTTCACTACTAGAAACTGGTTAATTACCAACGGGGCATTTACCTACGGAATGATCCGTTGGTAATTACCAACGGAATTCCGTTGGTAAATTGTTGTTTTTCAAATTGCCAACGAAATTATTTCCGTTGGCAAATTCTGTTGCTAATTTCGGAATATACTAAGAATATTCCTTATTTTCCGTTGGTAAATTGGAGGGAAATTTGCGCCAAAAATACCAACGGAAATTCCGTTGGTAATTTCATAAATCCGTTGGAAATTACCAACGGAAATTCTGTTGGTAAAATTTTTAATTTACCAACGGAATATCTGTTGGTAATTACCCCTTTATAAAGTAAACCCTAGACCCCCCCCCCCACCGCAACTCACTCTCTCCTCTACGAAAATTTGGTGGATCGATTCTTTATTGATGCTAAACTTCCCTCCAAATTTACATAGAAATATATATTTCTAGGCAATTGTGAAAAACGTTAAAAAAATTTTGGTGGTAAGATTCCCGCCATAAATGCCAAAGAACTTTCAACGGAATAAATAGTGAGGAATTGTTTCCTTGGTGAAATCCTTGGTTTTTGTTTTGATATATATATATATATATATATATATATATACACATACATACATAATAATTGTTTCTCAATAGAAATAATTTTTAATTTTTTATATAAAAATATTTATTATTAAATATCTCTAATCACTAATATATGTAAATATACATATATATCTTAATTACTTAGTTAATCACTAATATTAGTAGCTTGAATATTGTTTCACCACTTACCCACCACCACTACACAATCCAAGCTCCACCACCAAACTACCATCACCACCTCCCCTACCACCACCATCCCTTAACTGTCATAATCACACATCCACCCAAACCCATCCACCATGCCACTTTTATCACCATAGTCGTCACACCCCTTTACTACCATGCACCTACCCTGCTTCTCTATTGGGCATCAATCTTATGCCTCGACCATTACACAACTAACACGACAACCACCACCAGAAATCTGCATATTAGAGAGGGACATTTAGAGAATGAATAATTTTGGTCTCTAAATTAGAGTCTGATTGACTTTATTCTATAAATTAGAGACAACTGAAAGACCGAACGCTAATAGAAATCGTATAGACATGTGGGCGATAATGGTGGTGGTAGTTTTAGTGCAGTGGCATGTTGGTAATTGTTTTGGATGAGTTGCGGTTGTAGAGTGGTGGTAGGATCATTGTCATCGTAGTGATATTAGTAGTGGTGTGTTAGTGTGGTAGATATGGTTCGTTTGAGATATGGGTGTTGTGTTGGTGTAATGATGGTGGCAATGTTTTAGTGGTGGTGATGCCAATAAAATTGGTGGCAATAATAAAATAATTAATAGAAATAAAAATATAAAGTATATGAAAATATTTTTGTCCAAAATAATAATTATACTTAAAACCATACCTATTACTCCCTCCGTCTCTTAATTATTGTTTTGTTTGACCTGGCACACGGATTAAGAAAAAATAATTGACTTGGATTAAGAAAAAATAATTGACTTGATTATTAATATTGAGATAATGTGTAATTTCCTTTAATGCTCATGTGTATGTGGTCTATAATTAAAATAAGGAAAAAAGTAAGGGTAAAATGATAAAAGTGATGTCTTAAAAAAAAATTCAAACAAGATAATTATTCTGGGGCGGACAAAAAAAGAAAGGAAAACAATAATTTAGGGACGGAGGGAGTATTAATTTTTTTGAGGGTTGTAATATTAAATAATGACTTAATTTTTTCAAAAATGATAAACAATTACGATACAAATTGAATAACTACTTTTATTTGAAATTAAATAATTATTAGTTTAAGTTCATTAAATTATCATGTCTAATTTGATAAATTTTAGAAATTTTCCCTAAAAATTAAAACTCCCTCCACCACCCCAACCCCAAAATCCTCCCCAAAAAAAAATTCAATGTACCGCCAATAACACCCATTGCTGTCAAAGTAATCCCCAAACCCCCAAAATAGAGAATTCGTCTCCCAAACCTCTCCCAGTCTCTCGCCCTCACTGATTCTCTCCCTCCCTAGATCTGTCTCTCTCTCTCTCTCACACACACACACAGTCACACTCTCTCCCTCTATATCGCGACGTCTGAGGATTCCACCGTCCCTGGTTTCTTCTCCGCCCATTATCTACCAGAAAAGGTAAGTGGTTTTAATTTTTTTCAAATTTCCCGGGCCCTCCCTTACCCTATTTCTAATCTCTTGATTTTTTTTACGTGATAACTGATAACCCTAGATCCGCCGCTGCCACCACCTCCACACACCACCTCTTCAATGCCGTTTGAGGTATTTGACTAATTGGGTATCTATGAGTTTGAGATTTTACTGTTTTCATGTCCCATACATATTTAACTTTTTGTACTGATTTTATATTTCATTTTTGATTAGGTAATTCATGGCATGCCTTCCAATTTTATGTGTTATGGTTATGAAGTGTTATCGAAGTTCTTGTTAGAATGGTCTTGGATCTTGCTCAGCTATGTTTGTTGAAACAGGAAGAGTCGATAAATGTTTGAGCAGGGATCGAGACTGGAGCACTAATAGTTCTTCTGAGTGCCATCTCTGTAGGATTTATCTCCATTTCCAATCCACAGTACTAAACCACTTGTTGTTGTAGTTGATTTAACTGAACATTGGTAGGGTTAGGCATTTCTGAAGATGCCCCAATTGTGGAAAAACTGGTTGTTGTAGAAGCTGGAAACATCTGTAGAAATTATGAGATATTAGTACTCAACATGAAAGCTTGCATTTTTATTAGTATGATTTTCAAGATGGTACTCTGCTCTTTTGTTTTTTATGTACCTCTTTTAAATTTTCGATATTGAAGTCAAGCCTTGGATTAATTGGCACATTGTACAGGCATTCTAGGTCCTATTTGAGTATTTGCAACATGAAAATTTCATGTTGATTTTTTATTTATTGCCCAATGATGCAAAACTGTTCTTTACACTATTGTTTTGAGAACTGCCTCAATTAAGTCGTTCAATCTTGGTCTTATTGCAAAAATTATCCTAATTGTACACCGTCTGCTTAAGGAAATGTGTCAAGGTTAAACCTGCTAGACCAAATGGCTATGATTTGTAGGAACTGTATTGATGATAAATGAACATACTTCTTTCTATACCTCTTTATTATTGATTGTATATGCTAAGCCAATCCCTTCTTCTTTATAATTTTATTTTAAAATTTCTAAATGTTACTTTTTTATGCTAGAATTTCTAAATGTTCCTTGCATTGGCTCCTTGTTTGAAATATGTAAAAGGTCAGTCACAATCTTTGCCTCTTTCAACATTTTTGTAGGTTTGGCTGGGAAAAACTCTTCAAAAGCTGGATTCTCTTTTATTAGGAGTTTGCCAAGATTTTGCAAGGACGGCCATATAACTGTGAGTGCATCAATTGTTGGTTTCTTGTTGTGCTGTGCAACTAGTAATTGCAAATGCTTTCCATGCTTCAAGTTTGATGCAATGACTTTCTCCATTAGTAGTTGGGACATAGTTGAGTACTTGAGTTGACTCACTTCACTATTAGATAATTTCTGTTTGTCATCTTTTTAATTAGATGGGTTCATGTAGCGTTATGATGGGCGACTCATCTAGCACTAGCATGGGTGTACATAAATGTTTGAGCTTTTTTATGATGGTATGTAAGATGAACCTTATGAGATCATGCTAGACATTTTATAATTAAGTTATTCATTCTTCAGTGTAGTGTACTAGTCTTACTGTGGAATTGAATGAGCTTTTGTGAATTTTTTATGTGTTTGGATAATTTTGTACGAAAAGGTTTATAGGGCGAAATGATTTTATTGATTTGGGTGTGGTAATTTATTTTCTTGTATTAACTTTGTGAATGAGCTTTTGTGAATTTTTTATGTGTTTGGATAATTTTTTTTCAAGTGAATGCATCATGCATGCTAATTGGTTTGACTTTCAAGGATGTTTCAACATTGGAGATATGATTTGGTGAAATTGGGGACTGGGTTCTGAAAGAACTGAATTAATGTGGATGGTTCAAGTGGCCTTTGAAAACTCCAAATTTTAGAAATTGAACTTTGACTTCTTCTATATATTTCCTTCAAATTGCACTCATTGGAGTATCTTTTTTTTTTCTTTGTTCAGACACTTTAGAAGAAACTAGTTTTACACCCGTGCGTTAAACGCACAGGCCAAATACTATCCTATTTCACGGAAAGATAATATTTTATGCAAATACTATCCTAGTTCAAGCTTATTTTCATTGACTCCATCATAGGAAACATATATACTCATTGGTCCAAAATAAGTATCCCCTTTTCCTTTTTAGGATGTCCTAACAAAATATAAACAAAATAGAAAAAACAGAAGTAGGAGGAAGAAGAAAGGTTAACCTCAACATCCACCAGAAGCAACTCAAAAGATGGAGGAATCTTCATATCATTCCCAGGTTTTACTTCCCACTTTCGTGCTAATCTTACCTTAATCAACCAATCTGATCTTCCTTTTTTAATGTCTTTCAATAGAGTAAAAGTCATTTTATGTTCTTTGGTGTGAATAATGCAAAGTATATGAAAAGATTGGATTAGGATGAAAAGCAGATTTTGAAGAAAAACCGTATTATAAACCTGGATAAATAAACCTGTTGATATTCTCATTTACTAAATTGGGGAATCCGAAAATAATCTTAAGAGGCAATCACTTAAATAAATATATATCATTGTATCGGTATAAATTCTAAAAAAAATTTATACACATTATTTGTTGGCTTTTCATCTTTATTGTATATCAATATCTTGAAACCAGAATGCTATGTTACCCTAGAAACTGCAACTGCCCATAACTAAACACTGGTTTCATCAATGTTTATATGTTTTTGTATATATAAATAAAAATAAAAAATAAAATTACTTTAATGAACCAAAATATAATTTGATTAAAAATAAATTATCCAATTTCAACCATTAAAATTAAATCATTTGATTAAAATAAAATTATAAAGTAAATAAAAACAAAATACATATCGATTGACTAAAGTCAATCATCCAATGTCAATCATTAAATGTCTAAAATCAAATATTGTCGCATCATATCTTAATCCACCCCACATTTATTGAATGATAAAAATTATAATACATATATATATATATATATATATTTATATTTAATTAATTACGTGTCAATAAAAAATGACCCAAATAATTCAAAACGAAAACCCAAAACAAAAGCAAAATGATGCACATATGTGAGCTCGCTATAACCCTTCCTTTTAGCCTTTTTAAGGTTTCATCCACCGTCTAACGAACATGTAATTTTTTTCACTAAATAAAACTCATGCAATGATTATAAGTTTCTATATATACAAACAAAAACAAATAAATAAAAATTACTTTTAATGAATAGCCAATCATCATTTGATTAAAATTAAATTATCTAATTTCATCCATTAAGATTAAAATTAAATTATATTACATACTTAATTAAGTACAGATAAAAAGAAATAAATTTAAGTACAAATCAATTAAAAATGACCCAAATAATTTAAATAATTTTAATAGCTAGAATCTACGGACCCAAACTAAATGAAACACAAATAAATCGGCCCAAAACAAAACCCAAAAGGCCCATATATTTATATGTGAGCTCGGTGCATTAACCCTTCGTTAGGGTTCCATCCGCCGTTTGCAACTTAAAAACCTAACTCCAAATTTTCTCTTTCATCACCGTCTTCCAAAAACTATAACGATCTCTCTCCCCAATACGATCACTCTCCCGAGGTTGGTGAGTGATTGGTACACTCTTCGAGCCGCCAAGGAGTTGCCAAAGTCCATTGATTGGAGAGAGAAGCCGTCCTCGGTCAAGATATAGGCTAATACGGTGAGCTCTCGTAAACATTCATGCCTTCTAAATAAATACTCCATAAAACATAAAATATAAGAAAGTTGACACTATTTTTATGGAACTGTCTTGACTCTTTTTAAGAATGGAGAATACAAGAGAACAATTTACAAACGGATAAAATATTTAAGATTACCACATCGTTTAGTACCAATAGCACGTTTTCATTTACTTTTTATATATAAATTAACATTTGAGTCATCTTTAAAGTCTTGTGATTTTTGTGGATGGTAGCAATGGGATTAACTTGAATGGTGAATTTTGCAAGTTGGAGCGGGGAATGAGCAATATTTTCGAAGGTTATTTAAGTAATAAAATTTTGATATAAAAGAATTACTAAATTAACCACAAAGTTAGTTTAAAAAATAAATTAAGTAGGAATATCTTGGCCTGTTTAAAAAAATTAAGTAGGAATATGTCATGTGATGGCCATTTGGTAGAGATAAGAATTATTAAGTGAAAAAGAAAATAAATACTAAAGAAAGTAAATGGAATGACGTCCAAAACGCAATAGGGACGAAAAAAATGTTATAGCAAAGCAAGAGGACAAATTTCAATTAATGCATCATAGTATAGGGATGTTTGGTACAACTTTTACTTTTCCATATATATATATATATATATATATATATATATAGCTTTTCAAATGGAGTAGTAGTAGTATAATATTAGAGGGAGAAACTAAAAACAGAAGTCAGTAACGTCCATGTGGTTATGAAGGAATCAAATGCCTTGGATAATGTTGTAGTCATTAATACAACATTTAATTTTCAAGCTGGGAAATGTTTAAAAGTATTTGCTATTTATTAAGTTCAGATGACTGTTCATTTTTGGAAAGTTCTTTTTGGCGGAAAATTTCCTATTTTAGTAAGTGTCAAAATCACTTGTGTCATTATATATATATAGATGTTAAGTTTTTTAAAAGAAAGAAGGAAATTGAAAAAATAATGAGAATTAATAGCTTGAACTTGGAAATGCAACTCTTTTTCAGGACAAACTCAAAAGAAAAGTGTGCCCTTTTTCTTTCTTTTGGGGGATGAAGAAGTATCTTGTAATCTATTTGTTTGTGAATAGTTGAAGGAAAATAAAGAAATTATAGGTAACTGGTGTTTAAAGTAAACACTTCGAGGTGTTATAATTTCTAGACAAAAGCGCATTTTGTTGGCTCAATGAGATCCATCTCAAGTCAAAAGGGTTGTTTATGAAGAACACCCTCATTTCTTCCCCTTAAGCCTAGGTTTTTGTCATCAACTGGTGTTATGTAAGTTAGGAAGCTATTATGATGAAGAAATGGACATACTAGCTCATATCGGATGGTATCTTCCTGTGTTTTGTTTTTCATTTTCTGTATTTGCTGCCATTGTTATTTGAAATTTGTAATATAGATAAAATGCATCCTTGTGCTATCAATCTCTTTATTTGCGTATTCTATTATCAATGCTTCACTTAAACGCAAAACAAAACTTCCATCTATTCTTGATTTTGGAAGTCTCTTTGGATGTACTACTACTACTACTACCACTATAAAAAAACTACTACTACTACTATAAAAAACTACTACTACTACTATTATAACAAATTACTACTACTACTATAAAAAGCTACTACTACTACTACTACTACTACTACTACTACTAATATTAAAAAAAAAACTACTGTACTACAAAAAACTACTACTACTACTACTACTATAAAAAACTACTACTACTACTACCACTATAAAAAGCTACTACTACAAAAAACTACTACTACTACTACTATAAAAAACTAATACTACTACTATTATAAAAAACTATTACTACCTACTATAAAAAACTACTACTACTACTACTACTACTACTGCTACTACTATAAAAAACTACTACTACTACTATAAAAAACTACTACTACCTACTACTTACTAGGATTATTGTATCGATATCTCCATTACTGCAGTAAGTTCTACATCATAGTTAATATTTTGGTTTCTTGTTTTTAATCTTTGCTTAATTTAATATCTCAATCATTATTAATTTATCACATTTTTGGCAGATTTGTGAGGGCGCTTCGCAGTCCAGCCCGCTGGTTTGGAGATTTGCTCCGTCTCCTCGCCAGACCCTAGTAGCTTAGTAAGGTCTTTATTTAGAGATTCCCCTAACGAGGGGGATAGTTGAAATTATATTTGACATTTATGTACGAAGGGGTAATTAAAATTGTATGACTTTTTATGTTAAAACTTGTGTAGTAAAATTGTATGACTTCTTATGTTAAAACTTTTAGTTTATTTAATGTTTTAGTTTTTGTGTGCAGTTTAATTTTTGGTACTGATATATAAATATGTGGTAAATCAGGTACCTAGAATAATAAAATATACTAAATGTAAAATATATATTTTTTATTTTTTCTTAATTTACCAATGGAATTTCCGTTGGTAAAATGTACATAAACATTCGTTGGCAATCACCAACGGAAGATGTTTCCGTTGGTAATTACCAACGAAAATTTACATTACCAACGGAAAATGTTTGTTGGCAATTTACCAACGGAAATTGGATTTACCAACGGAAAATTCTGTTGGTGATTACCAACGGAATTAGATTTACCAACGATATATTTCGTTGGTAATTACCCACGGATATGTTTTTCCGTTGGTGATTACCAACGGAATTAGTTCTGTTGGCAATTACCTACCACTTTTTACCAATGGATTTGCAACGGAAATTTCCGTTGGTGATTTTAAATTACCAACGGAAATCTCCGTTGGTAATCAGCGTTTTTCTAGTACTGTTTTAAGGAAAATTGGGAAGAAAGTCGTTGATATATTCTTCTCAAATGCCAGTTTTATATGATTGCTTAAGACAGTTCTCATGCGTTAAAAGATTTTGAGTTAACTTGTATGATGTCTACAACTCAATAAACTAACTTGAAGTGAAAAATGCGTACTTTCATTGTTGTTGGAGACTTTGCTCATGTCGTTTTTAGAATTTGTGACTCAGTGTTAGGAAGTGAAAATAATGGTTTGATTGAGAGATTTTTGAATGCTTATTTTCAATTGATATATTGATAAGAGTGAACACACTCAAAGTAAAAAAGACATTGCTCATTAAATTTTAACTCTATTTCTTTTGGGATAATTTATTTTGCAATTTAGAAAGTATGTAGATATTCATAGTAATGGTTAATTTGAATAAAATATTAATAACACATTTTATTTATTTATTTTTAAAAGGTTTTATTTCTATATTACAAAATAAAATTGCTAAAGATAGCATATATATTTACTTTAACGTTATTATGTAACATAAGATTGTCTATACATTTAGAGCGTAGGAGAGCCTATTGAAATTTCTAGAACGGATAGTGAAAATCCTAAAAAAAATTGCTTAGTTTTGTTAATGTGATCTACTTTAGTCCTTCAACTTAGTAAGTGTATTTTTGTGACATTTAAAAATATTGGATAACATTTGTAAACGGTAATGACAGGAAGGGAGAATCTCCAAAAAAAATTGACATGTGAGACGAAATGAATAAAATTCAAAATGTAGGACCTAACTAAAAGTTAGGTATAAGTGGAGGGACCAAATTATTATTTAACTCTTCATGATTTTAATTAGTCCATTACAAATTTACTTGTTCGACCTTAATTAATGGTGAATTATTTATTAAATTTAGGGCTATTTTTGTCCAAACATTATTTTTTATCTTGATAAATTTACTTATTTTGTCCTTAATTAAATGGTGGGTGGTTTATTACGTATAGGGCTAATTTTGTCCATCTATTAATTTGTAAGAAACATCTCACACTTTTGATAAATTTACTTATTTTGTCCTTAATTAAATGGTGGGTGGTTTATTACGTATAGGGCTAATTTTGTCCATCTATTAATTTGTAAGAAACATCTCACACTTTTATAGCATAGGAGATTTACATGGTCCATTTTTGTATATTTTACAGTATTTGTATCCATCCTAGCTAGAAGTAATACTCCTAGGCAGTAGACTTGTTTAAGAATTTATATTTATTTTACTCTTCACTTTTTATTTGGAGTGTTTATATCGCGAGGTGTTGTAAACTATTCAAATTCTTAGTATTTTTAGCTTGTAAGTTACTAAGTTATGACCTTACTTCTTTTACTCTTTACTGGTCGAAAAATTATCGTATATAGTGATCTAATAATTTTTAAAAAAATTGTAACATAGAAAATTCAAATATGATTGTCTAAAAAATGTTAAAGAAAAGAAGCCCTATGTTGAAAAAAAAAAAAAAAAGGCAACGTTGGAAAAAGGAAAAAAACTTACTAGTATTTTTAGCTATTTTTAAAAAAAAAACTAAAATGGGGCTATCAATTAGAGTTTATAGGGTATTTTTAGCTATTTTTTTGGTTTCATATTTCTATGTATTATTAGATTAGTATTTTTGAGGATGTTTTTTCTTTTTTAATAATCAATATGCTTTTACATACATAATTAGTTTTCAAAAATTTTTTTTTTTTTGTCGCACTTGAATGTTGTTGACTTTTTTCAAGTAGCATTTCTACTATCTCGTATTCTCTTTTTTATTTGTTCAATATCTCCAATGAACAATATACTTTTATTGTCCTTTCCTACTTGCTCGAAAAATCATAGTTATTTATTTATGCTCATATAAAAAATAAAAGTGTGCTATCGACAAATAAATGAAGAAAATATCTTTCAAACAAGAAATTTTATTACTAAAATAAAAAATTAAGATTAAATTTAAATGTCAATGTCATAATTAAGATTTTTATTTCCATTCAATCTTATTTTCTTGATAATAATAAAAAAATATATGCTAGTTTTAATTTTTTGTAATTTTTTATATGAATTAAAGAAGGGAGCATTTTGTCTATACAAGTTTAACTTTAGATAAATGTAGTGGATAAGTAATTAGTGTAGTGGGAGAAGTGGGAGGGTTCAGGTGTTCTATAACACAAATAATAATCAGGTTCCTCTTTTTAATCTTGATAATCTAACAATCAGTATTATCAATATCAAGATTGCTCTAAGACCACTTCTAACAAAGTATCTTAAGGGTAGCATTTGAGTATCAACCCTTCCAACAAAGTAGCATCCGGTAGCTTAGGAGTTTAAAATTGGATTGGGGCTTATAATAGCTTAAAGTCTCAACCGCCAAACCTTCCACAAAGCGGCCGAAATTTCAGCGAAAAGAACCAAAATGGCGTCGTTTTGGTGAAGGTTTGAAAAAAAACCTTGACACACGGCGTGCGGCCTCGTGCACTCACGTAATTCGCCAAACATTTTCCTCCTCACCGGTTTTTGGTCATTTTTCACTTAAAACTGTTTTTTTTGTATCAAAGTACACATTTTTCTCTATAAATAGATACTTGGTTTGTTTCATTTGGATATCAAATGAATTTTCTACAAATTTTTGAAGTTTTTCTTTATTTTCATTTCTTCTCTATCTTAAAATTTATTGGATTTTAAAAAATTATTGGAGTTTGTGCAATATTGTTGGAAGAGTTTTTGTTGAGTAGCTTAATTGGGCTTAATGACATTTTGTAATAAAATGGATCAAAGGAGATAAGCTCCATGTTAAGCTACTTTGTTGTCCATGCTCTAATATCAAACGAAAGTTCCTGTTCAACTCTAATATTTTGGTATTGCTCTGATACCATTTGAGAGTTCTATACTAATATTAGTTTTCTTTATCGCAGATAATAATTCAATCTATACAACTTTTAGGAATATTGACGAAGCGTGTCCATATTAATATTGAAATTTTTGTTTAAAACTAAAACTCTGATACTAATTGGATTAAACACTTAATAATCAGGTATCTTAATGCAATTACACACTTTTACAATGATCACTGAATTTAATCAACTCTTGAAATAAGAATAACTGTTTGTGATTGAATAGTAAATAATTAAATTGGCTAAAACAAGTAATAAGATTGTTATACAGAGTTGTGTACAACGGAATTAGATTGGAACAATGATCTCAAGCCAAGTTATGATCTTATCTTGTGTGTGTGTGTGTAGTGCTTTGATGATTATTTTCAACAACTAAACAGTTTGATGATTATTTGATCAGAAGAATATATAAACAGTTAAGTTCATGCACAAACAAACATTCAATCAACAATAAGCAATATGCAAAAAGTTAAGGAGTGGAGAAATTGACACAATTATTTAAAGTGGTTCGAATCTCTTATCTTACAGCCACTGTCCTCACAGCCCTCTAGCTCTTGACAGAAAAGTCCTCGACTTTTCTATACTAGTTGGCTCCCAGGCTAGGACACTTTACACAATATGCAAGGGGAGTTTTGCTTCTTGAGGAATGACTCTAACTAGTCTAATGAAGCTACTCGTATGGCTCTATGCCACTGTTTGACCACTGCTTGAAGTGTAACTATTTGCAAGAATAGTTATGCTACGACTACTTTACTTGATCTGGAGTGATCTTGATCGCGTGGGATGGTAGATGCTTTAATAACTTAGATATCAGAATATCTCAAGTTTTTCTCTAATTGAACAATGATAACTGTTTGCTATTACAAAGCTTTAATATCAATTTCTCTTGTCTCTGTATCCTGCACTCTTATTTGATCACTCTTGATATATGTGACCTATCTCTTTAAAACAATCCTACGTTTGATCTTTGGAAGAGCTTTCTTTTATATATGCATTCGTGTTTTGGAAAGTTTCGGTTGTAATCTAGACGTTGTATAATGGCTAGATAACCAATTGCTAGCTAAGAGTTAAGTTTATGTGTCACGCAACTTGTAGTCCACTTACAGGAACATTCTTTTAGGGTTTGTCTCAGTAACATTTCATCAAATTAATGTCCAGTACGTGTCATGTTGTTGTAGCTTACTCACTCTTGGGTCATAGCTGTTTGTCATAGCTATTTGCATATCTTAGCTGTTTGTTCTTCATGTAAGCTTCATCTTACCTGTTTGTTGTTTCTTCGATAGTAGCTCTTGTATATTAAGCCTATTGATTTGTGTTATGGGAAATTATGCTAACTTAGTTTTGCAACATCAAAACTTGATGAATCTAAGGTCTTAACAATTTCCCCCCTTTTTAATGATTTGTAAAACATAGTCCTGTTTTCAATAGCCTTTAAAATAAATTTCTTTTCATAATCAGCTTTTTATTACTGAAGAACATATGTAAGCAAGTTCAAAAGTTTTACAAGTGTTTAAAAATAATTATCTATAAGAGTTATGTCTTCTTGGCGATTGTTGAAGTTTAAAGTCCATTTGTAGCATTTTCCTTGACTTAGGCTTGGTAATATAAATCTCTATACACACCACGCACTAGGTCGAGTAAGACCATATGTTGGGTTATTGATTATCAAGTAATAAATCACAGCCTTGGTCAATCCTTGTATTTCTCTCATGTGTCTGTGTATATACCCAAGGCAATGTATCCAATGTACCACGTGATGTAATCTCCTCATATTCTTGTCAGTATCTCCATGTACTATAACTATGTATAATGCAATCCAAAAGTGCTCCCAGTGTGTAGAGAATTGATTTGAGAAACAAAGCCTTGATTCATTTTGGTATCAGAGCAATTTAATAATCTCCATGGCTAACCCATTTGTCTCTTCCATGACTTCCTCCTCCATTGTTCTGTCACAAATCCGAATCCATTACCCATTAGCCTTAGCGGTTTTCACCATTATCTCTCTCTCAAACTCACCTCGACAAATTTTCTATTACGGAAAACCCAAATCTTACCTCTTTTAAGAAGCCAAAATCTCTTAGGATTTCTTGATGGTACCAATCCCCGCACCACCAGAAATCCGAGTCGAGAGGTAAAACGATCTTCAACCTAACCCGACTTCTAAGTGGACTCTCGGGACCAAGCGATACTTACGCTTTTGGTCTGCGTCTCTTAGTGAAGAAGTTCTTCCGCTTGTTGTTGGCCTTAAAACATCTCACTTAGTTTGGACTACCCTAGAGTCTGCTTTGTCCTCTCCATCAAATAATTATGGCTATTCATAACAATCTCCATAGTCTTGAACAAAAGATGAGTCTGTCACCACCTACCTTCAAAGGCAAAGGTTATCTTGATGAACTAGTTGTAGGTAGACCCCTTGATCCCAGCGATTTTAATATATATGTCATTAGTGGTCTCGTAGTGAATTCTCGGATATTATTACAACTCTTTACGCCCGATCCACACCCGTCAACTTTTGAACTCCTTACTTTTGCTACTTAGTCATGAATTTCTCCATGTCAATAAGACCCCCTCCACGCCAACCTTAACACCCACACGCTCTTCCTATTTCTCAATCCTCACTGCTGCCAATCTTGCTCACCCTCTCCCTCCCATTATTCTCGTGGTGGCTCTTCCAATAATCATACTCGAGGCGTGATGTGGCGGGTGCGTGGTCGATTTGGCAATCGAAACTCTCGATTCTTTACTTCAATTCTTTTCTTTGGATCATTTTCTAGTCCTACGCCAAATTTTTCATCGTCAAAACCACCGCGGATGTTTGCTATCAACGATACTCCCAAACATCCAACTCCTCGCACATCTATCTCATAGAACATCCAGTCCACCCATGAGTTGGTTTCCGACCGGTGCTTCTAATCACATTACACGGGATGTCGCAAGTCTTTCCCAATCGAGGACTATACTGGAAATGTTCGCGTCACTGTAGGGGATGGTAAGGGTCTCTCCATCCGACACATTGGTTCAAAGTCTTTCTCTTCTTCTTCACGCTCATTTCAATTAAAAAATGTCTTACATGTTCCTAGTATTTCGAAGCCATTATTATCTGTTCAAAAATTTTGTCAAGATAATAATGTCTTTTTTAAATTTCATTCCTCTTATTTTCTTGTCAAGGATCGAACTACTCGGGATACCCTTCTCTCGGGCGGTAACAGGGTTGTACTCTTCTCTACTTCATCAAACCTTCTCCAAGCCTTCTCCGTCAATAAAGTTTCAACCGAATGTTGGCATCGTCGGTTGGGTCATCCTCATCTTCGTGTTCTTTGTCAAATTATCAACTCAAATAAATTACCATGCTCATCATCAACATTCAATACCTTGTGCTCCTCGTGTCAATTGGGAAAACCTACGAGATTAATTATCATTACCTCTCACTACTCATCGCAGTACTTCTTTATTAAATTTGATTTTTAGTGATGTATGGGGGCCTTCTTTGATACTGTCATCTGATGGACACAAATATTTTGTAATCTTCGTTGATGTATTTTCAAAATATATATGGTTCTTCCCTATGACTCAAAAGTCGAAGTTTTCTCAATTTTCCTCCGTTCAATCTCTTGTTGAGCGAATGTTTGACACCAAAATCAAACACGCATTACAACCGATTGGGAGGAGAATATCGACCATTGAACAAGTTTTTGCCAATTTGGGAATTAATCATCGTCTCGTGCCCACATACCCATGAACAAAATGGAACTATTGAACAACGTAATCGTCATATAGTCGCCGGGCTATCCTGTTAGCTCATAGTTCGATTCGTTCAAATATTGGCATTTTGCATTTGAAACGGCAGTCTATCTAATAAATAGAATGCCTTCTCCGGTCTCTAACAATGCACCACCCTACCAAAATGTTTTTCATGTCCCACCGATTATTCATTTCGAAAGTGTTGGTGTCTTTGTTTCCCATATCTCCGTCCCTATAACAAACACAAAATTGAGTTCCGTTCCTCTCCGTGTGTTTTTCTTGGCTATAGTCCGGCTCACCTTGGCTACCGTTGTATGGATATCAAAACTCAGCGAATTTACATTGCTCATCACGCTCGCTTCGATGAGTTCTCCTTTCCCTTCTCGGGTCCATCACTGTTTGGCAAAGCACCAACAATCATGTTCTCTCTACAACAACCTTGGGCCTCAATTCCATTTACAAACATCTCTTCTGATCCAAAGCCTTCAGCAGCACCAATAAATGCACAACCAAGGGCCATAAATCCTTCCACCGATAGAACAACCGTGGGGCCACAATCCTTACAACCCAGTGCACCTCCATTGCCAACCATTTCTACCTCTCAAGTCACTGACCACCAAAATACTTCCATAAACTCAGGACACCCACCACACTCCACAACATTCCGTGTCTCCAATCCCAATGAAATTCAACTTGTGGTCGACCTCACTCCCAAGACTTCTACTGCTTCAACCCCACAACACCCATCTACCTCCACTCAACCCCAACAAACCCATCACATGCATCTTCGACATATGTCTAAACACCCTCCTCCTTCCTCGTCTTCCACTGCTTTACTCACCGAAACCGCTCCCATCGCTGAACCCACATGTTTTTCTACAGCCAATAAATTCCCTCAATGGCGTAATGCCATGGAGAAAGAGTTTAATGCTCTCAATCGAAATCATACTTGGACATTAGTTCCCCATTCACCCACTTAAAATATAGTTGGATCCAAGTGGGTATATCCGGTCAAATACAAATCGGATGGTACACTGGAGCGCTACAAAGCGCGTTTGATTGTAAAGGGTTTTCACCAACAGCATGGGTTGGACTACGAAGAGACCTTCAGTCCAGTGGTTAAAGCCACTACTATACACACAGTACTGTCCATTGCTGTCTTTAATGGTTGGAATGTTCGTCAACTCGATGTTCACATTGCATTCCTTCATGGAGTACTAGAAGAGGATGTCTATATGCAACAACCTAGGGGGTTCGAGGATCCCCTTCACCCCAACTTTGTTTGCAAACTTCATAAGTCGATCTATGGCCTCAAACAAGCTCCTTGTGCTTGGTTCAATCGGCTTACTCAGTTTCTCACATCTCAAGGTTTCACTTCGTCCAGAACTGATACATCT
Organism: Platycodon grandiflorus; assembly: GCA_016624345.1. Lineage (NCBI taxonomy): Eukaryota > Viridiplantae > Streptophyta > Magnoliopsida > Asterales > Campanulaceae > Platycodon > Platycodon grandiflorus. The sequence goes on from JACONP010000094.1 coordinate 24,986, forward strand.
TTGTACATCTTCTCTCATAATTCTATACTTGTTTATGTTCTTATTTACGTTGACGACATCCTTGTCACTGGTAATTGTTCATCCTCCATTAATTCACTTCTTCAATCCTTGGGAAAAAAGTTCTCTATTAAAGACTTGGGTCTAGACATGCCCAAAACGGTTACGATTTCGGTTCCGGTTCGAAACCGACGGTTCCACAAACCGTGATAAGGCAAACCGAAACCGAGCCGTGGAGTTTCGTTTTCGGTTCCGGTTTTCCGGTTTTGTTTATTTAAATTTTTTTAAATTTTATTTTTTTTAAAAAAAATTGTTTAATTTTTTATGTTTTTTTAAAAAAACTATTATAAATTGTAAAAAAAGGTGTTATATGTATATATATATATATATATATATATATATATGTATATATATATATTTTTTTTTTGAAATTTTGCAAGAGTTATAAATTGTAAAGACTTTAAGAACATTAGTTATCAAAAGTTATAAATTAGAGATTATAAGAACTTTAGTTATGAAAACTTACAAATTGTAATTTTTACAATTTAAAATTTAAGAATTAAAAATTTAAAAGTGTTAAACATTTTACAATTTAAGAATTAAGGACTTAAAATTTTTAATCTTTGCAATAGTCTTGAAAAAATAGAGTTTGTAATATTGAATTTTGATTTGAGAAAAACTTTTGCAAAATAAAATAGTTTTTCTTAAATTCAACAATAGTTTTGTAATGATTACAAAAAATTTAAGAACTTAAAAAACTTACAATAAAAATTTAGGAACTCAAAATACAAAAAATAAATAAAAAATATATGGGCGGTACCCTGACCAATTTTATTAATAATAATAAAAAATTACAAGGAGGGGGACAATTAGCATTGCCTTATTATAAAGGAGGACAAATAAGCCTTACCTCAAAATTTAAATATACAATAAATTTCTAAATTCTAAATTTTTACGGTTTGGAACAGTTGAAACCGGTGGTTTTTACGGTTTGGAATCGGCGGTTCGGAACCGACAGTTCACGGTTCCTAAAAGACGCAAACCGGAACCGAAACTGAAACCGACGGTTCACGGTTTGAACGGTTTCTAGCCGGTTCGGTTTCGGTTCGGTTCCTGTTTTAAAAACCGAATGAGCATGTCTACTTGGGTCAGCTTCATTATTTTCTTGGAATTGAAGCTGTTACACTCCCAACTGGTATGCTCCTTTACCAACGGCAGTACATAAATAATTTGCTTGCGAAATCAGGAATGACGACAAGCAAACCAGTCCTTAGCCCGATCTCTTCAACCACCAAGTTGTCTAAAACAGGGGGTGCACCTTTTTCTGATCCTACAAAGTTTCGCCAATTAGTTGGTTCATTACAATATCTTACATCGACACGTCCTGACATTGCCTTTGCTGTCAATAAGGTTTGTCACATGCACTCCCTGAAGACCACGGCTTACGGTCAAGCGCGTTCGCGATATCTTCGCTCAACGGAATCACATGGTTTGTTCATCTCCAAGTCTTTCTCTTATACAATTCAGGCCTTTTCGGTGTGATTGGTGAGGCTATTTGGATGATCGAAAGTCCACCGGTGGATATGCTATTTTTTTGGGTTCCAATCTGGTTTCGTGGTCCTCTCGGAAACAACGAATCGTTCCTCTACGTAATCAGTACAAAGCTCTGCGATACTGATACCGCTGCAGAAGTCAAATGGCTTCAATCTCTTCTTTCTGAACTCAAAATTCCAATGAATCAATCTCTAATTTTATGGTGCGATAACATTGGTGCCACCTATCTCTCGGCTAATCTGGTGTTACAAGCCCGTACAAAGCATGTGGAGATTGACTACCACTTTGTTCGCGACAAAGTGGCTCGCCGAGACTTACAGGTTCAGTTCATATCCACCCATGATCAAGTTGCTGATATAATGACCAAGGGCTTATCAACACCTAATTTTCAATTTTGCTTGCGACAAGCTTAAGGTTCGCAATGCTCTCCTTCAGCTGAGGGGGTGTATCAAGTAATAAATCACAGCCTTGGTCAATCCTTGTATTTCTCTCATGTGTTTGTGTATATACCCAAGGCAATGTATCCAATGTACCACCTAATGTAATCTCCTCATATTCTTGTCAGTATCTCCATGTACTATAACTATATATAATGCAATCCAAAAGTGCTCCCAGTGTGCAGAGAATTGATTTGAGAAACAAAGCCTTGATTCATTTTTGATCATTAGGGGTTTCCTATCATGTTGGAAATGGATAATAGAGTTTGTTTATGAAAATGATTGATGGGAAGACCAGGCAGAAAAACCATACCGGAGCTATTGGACTCTCGACATCAGGCCTGCAATCTGGAGTCCACTTAAACACTCACATAGGAAAGCTTCGTCTGAAGAACCATTGATCTTTCATCCATAAGCGTTGGTCGTCCGCTTTGTGATTAACATGGAGAAGATGCTTCGAGTCAAGGTGCCCAATGGAGAAGTCTTCTTTTAGACCAAAAGTGTGGAATTGCATGTTTCTTCATTGTTTCAATGGATGGTCTACCATAAGAAAATTTCTCTATGAGCGTGTACTTGAAAGGTTGAGCGAGGGTGCCAATGAAAAAGATAAATGGGAAGACCGTGCAATGTTCTCTTGCTTGTAGGGGTGATCACGGTCCGGTTTGGTCCATTTTTTGCAAAAAAAAATAGAGAACCAGAACCGAACCAATATTCCGATTCTTAAAAAATTTAGAACCAGAACCAAACCAAAATTTATGAGAACCAATATTTCGGTCCGGTTCTAATTGGTTTGGTCCTGCATATTTTTCAGTTCTAATGGAATAAATAATTTTAATTGAATTACATTATATAATAATTAAAAACATTGAATTACAGTACAACTAAAAATACCAAGACGATGTTTCAAAAGCGCTCAAAACACGCCACGACAACCAAATAATTTCCTTAAAAGTTACAACACATGTTACAAAACCAAAATGTAAGAGGATGTTTGACAATCAAAATTTTCTCTCGCTATAAAGCGGTTTAAATTGTTCTCGGCTTGTTAAAAACCCATTATATACTGCATGTGGTGCCACCAACCTTTGTCCTCAGCAGTTGTAACAATAAGTAAGTATTTATATCTAGGGTTTGGTTAGTGTTAAAAAATAGAAATTATATTTTGTAAAACATTAATTTATTAATATATATATATATATATATTATGTAATATACATTGGTCCGGTCCAGTTCAGAACCAATCTAAAATTTTCAAAACCGAGACCGAACCAAATAAACGGTTCTACTAAAAATTAGAACCAGAACCAAACCAAAAGTATTGGTTCGGTCCACTTTTTTTGGTTCGGTCCGGTTCCCTTGGTCCGGTCTGGTTTTTGAAAAATTCTGCTCACCCCTACTTGCTTGCATCCAAAATGTCAGTAATCATTTGTATAAGCTGCTCAAATCTCAGGTATATAAATTCAAACAAATTCATTTTTGCATAATAAATTTTTAGAAGAATGAGCGAACCTTTTTATAGCTTTTTCTGGTCATCTGACTTTCATAAGAAATTTTAAGTCAAATCAATATTTTTTCAAGATAAGATTCATCGTATCAAATAATATGAGTTTAAATGCAATTTCTAAAAATGATAACAATCACAGTGTTATGCATTTTGAAGAACAGTTATGTGTTGAACACTTATGAATACAATCTTCAAGAGTATGGATCATCCTTGACTGTTTTTGAGAAATCTATGGTATTGATCACAAAGAGATAGAGGTTTTTGAGTATTATTTTGAAAATCATTTGTGTGATCTTTCTGATTTTGAAAAGTTTGTTGAATGGCCGACAGCTATCTATCCATTTGTCTTTTTCTCTTTGATAATGAATGATTTTTTTTTTATGGAACTACATATATCACAATGTTTGATACTATGAGTAAAGATGTAATTGAAAATCATGCTGTACATAGGTTGATTTTTGAAGGGTATGGGGATATGAACTAATAGTTATGTACAAAAATTTTAAAATTGTTATGTTTATAAAGCTAAGTTTCAGGAACCTGATCTTGAGAAAAGATCCTCTTACTTTTTTGTTGAGTGTTCCTGCAAAGAAAAACTTTTGGTACCCCTTTTCATGTTGGTCCAGAGCTGTTAATTACCTTTGGAATCCATACAAGTCTACTTTTCCTAATTACCTGATAACTGTTAAAGGCATGTGTCTTATAATCATGTAATTTACAATATGTATGCCTTGAATGCTCTTGTTCTATGAAATTTGAATCATAGTTGTTTCTGTGAAAGCTCATTTTTCTTTTTCTATTATAACAGTTATGATTTCTTTCGAACTTTCTAGCATAATGAAATGGTTGAAATGTATTGTAGCTCATTACAAAATGCAACCTTTTTTTTATCTAACCGTGAATGCAGAAATTTAAGCAAGCAACGTATAAGCATTGGCGTGTTAATTTGTTCGAAGTTGGTGATGAAATGATGGTTTTCCGTAGTCTCGAGCGTTTTTTGCGTGGGTCAGTATCATAAATTGCAGCTTAAGAGATATGGTCCATAAAAATGATTGTGCACAAGATCAACAATAATGCGTATGTGGTGGATTTGCTTGAGTCAATGGTCATTTCATGTACTTTCAATGTGTTCGACTTATCGCGTTATCATCCTACTAAGCCTTGTATCTATCCGGATCACTCGAGGTCGAGTTTTCTCCAACTAGGGGAGAATGATGCGGAGCAAACAATGTAATTCCCTTGACTGAAAAAGGGTGTATAAAAATAGGCTTCATTGTAATTCTAAATTAATTCATTATTTTCAATAAAAATAAAAATAATCAAACTTAAATTATACAAGAGAGAGAGAGAGAGTGTGTGTGTGTGTGTGTGTGTGTGTGTGTGTGTGTGTGTGTTCCGTACCATACTCCTAGCTAGGTAGGAAGAGCTGCCCGTGAATCAAGCACCTGACCTCATGAAAGCTGGAAGGAAGTAAGTGATGATGCCAAAATAATCACCATACTGGGGGTGCCGAAAGTGTTTTCATAAGTACATGTCTGGAGTCGTCATCCAGTGAAAGTTGTCGTCATCGTGGAAGGATATTTGGAGTTGTCAATGTCTGCAAGAGTAAACAACTGTGAGAGGGCAGGGAATTTTTCCTGCCAAAACTCTCCGGTGTAATAATCAATATCTCAACATCTCAAGAGAGAAAACACAAGTGTGCTCATATGTGTGTGAAGGGGGGGGGGAGAGAGAGAGAGAGAGAGAGAGAGAGAAAGGAAGCTTAGTCATGAAGCAGTCCCTAGAATGTGAGGGGTAGCCCCCTATTTATAGGGGGCATAGCTTTCTGGACACACTTCGCGTGTGTGGGCCCGTTCCGTACATCTTTCGGGATATTTGAGAATATACTTTTGGGGTATATATTTTTGGGTCCTTCAGTAGCCCCCAACTCCTTACTCTTCGAGATTTATCTCGAGGGTAAGGAGTAGTATTTGCTCGTGATTCTCTTCTATTGTGCCAAAAGTTTGCGTTTTTTTCGGGATTGACCGAGTATTGATGGGCTTGATTGAATCAGGACTTGATTTGCTCGGTTATTTACTTTCAATTCTCGTAATCATATTTTTACCTTTTTAGAAGGTTTTACAATTTTTAGAGAGTAAAGGAATAATTTATTCTTGGCGAGGTAAATAACGTTTGTCTTTTGAACTATTATCTTAATAATAATTAGAATTATTACCAAGTGGCCATGGCCGACCTTGGGTAACAATTGAACCATCAATGAGTGGCCATGGCCAACCTCGAGTGACAATTTAGAATCATCACTGACTGGCCAAGGCCAACCTCGAGTGACAATTCGAACCATCACTGAGTGGCCAAGGCCGACCTCGAGTGACAATTTAGAATCATCACTGACTGGCCAAGGTCGACCTCGAGTGACAATTAGAACCATCACTGAGTGGCCAAGGCCGACCTCGAGTGACAATTTAGAATCATCACTGAGTGGCCAAGGCCGACCTCGAGTGACAATTGAGACTACTTAAAATGGCATGCTTCCAACTTCAAGCAGTGTTTTTCTGAATAGGTTTCTGAGCTCGTAATAATATGAAGCTCGGGCACGAGTAAACTCGAGCGGTGAGGATAAGCTGTCACACCCCAAATCCAGCCCCTACCTAGAGCTCAAATCAAGGCATGACCTACCTGTTATTAATCACTATTAACCATCTGGACACCAAACCAATAATAACTAACACAATAGAATGATATAAAATTCTACATATTCAACTCGTCTCGAAGAGAGACATCAAGAGTTTGTACTACATAACCACAACTATGAAGCAACTCAAAGGAAAATGTCCAGTCTTTAAGTACAAAACAACCCATTACTATGTACAATATATTTACAACCTGAAACATCTAACCAAAAACATAACCAACTTCTAGCTCGTCGAGTCCTTCTAGCTTCACAGCTGCCATCTAAGGAAAACAATAATGGAAAGGGTGAGTCACCTATAACTCAGTAAGGTTCTACAATACTTATGTATGCTATGCATGTATGCAACAGTTTAAGTATGATACCATGTAGAGAACAACACAACAATTTTAACATGATAAACATTCAATAACATAATAAACATTTAAGTCCCATTACTACGTAGCCGGCTCATAACCTTCACTGTCCCATACCAGCGAATGAAATGACCCATCACGAGTAGTGAGATCTCATGCTACACATAAGGCAAAAAGCCAGCATGTTAAGGATACAAGGTCGAGATACATCTCTGATCATCCGCTTCCATCCTTGTTACCCCTTAATTGTTGATGAAGTTTGAACTATCACGATCATCTTCACAAATTATGATTTATATAGCCCGGGCAAAGTTAACACGTGGCTGGGTCCCTACAGCCCCTGACTCGTGTGAAAACTACACTACCTTCCGCAGGGGTAGTAGAGAAAGAAACCTCTATTATGGCCAATAATAGAGGGTTAGGTCCGAATAGGGTACCGCTGCTGACTAGCACTGCCCTCCGCCCCGTAACATAGTCAGAGGTTACCCTAAACTCCCTGAATGTTGTTCTCATACAAATTCACAAGTTGTTTCTCACATTATCACTACTTGGGTGTTCTAACCGTGCCATTTCTGTTATTCATGTTTGACTATTTCATGATCATTGAAAGTAACATATGAGACATTGATGAGTTATAAAGTAAACTCATCCTTGCCATTAACTACTCACAATTTACTACACCACGTTTCAAGTACATATGCAAGATTCAAGTAAGTTGTATCCAAACAACTAACTCAATTCACATGATAGATCTCACAATACGAGATAATGTCTCATACTAGCTCAAGTAGTATTGCTTAACAAGCTAACACTACAAGAAAATCCACTATTTGTGACCCCTTTTATTTGGAAGGGCTAAAAAACCGTCCCAAATACTAGTTTTTGGGAAGGAAGATTTTGCCTTGCCCAATACGTGGTATTTGGCACTCCTTTCTACTTCCCCTCCCAAATAATAATTTTTTGGGACGGTAACCAAAACCGTGTCAAATATTATTTGGGACGGCTACTATAACCGTGCCAAAAGTAGTATTTGGGACGGCTGCCAAAACCGTGCCAAATGAACTATTTGAGACGGTTAATATAAAACCGTCCCAAATACATGCCAAGTGGCACACTCATGCACAACCGTCGCATTTGCCGTGCCAAATACCTTTTGGGACGGTTTTTGGCCGTGCGAAATGTATTTGGCACCCTCGTATTTAGGAGGGAGCCAAAACCGTCCCAAATACTATTTGGCACGGTTTTGATAGTATTTGGGACGATTTTTTGCCGTGCCAAATACCTCTTTTTCTTGTAGTGTAAGACTTGTTCAAGTACACAATTCCATCCATGCACATATCAATAAATTGCTAATAAGTTTACAATAATACAATTTCAAGGTTTAGCACCTCACAATCTCATATCCCTTCTTAAATTACAAATCTATAATAAGTTAATACCATTCATTTATGAACCCCTTCATATCCAAGGATCTACCTCAAGCTACACATGTAAACTTTACGTAACATTTGGTCATCAATTACTTCTCGAAACCTATTTCTTATACAACCACCCTCACATTATTCATTACCTACCAATCCTTTGGATTCCACCTGCATAAGCTTATTATTGGAGTTCAAAGAAAGCATATCCCACACTACTAGTTTACACGAAATATCATCCCAATAGAGTCCACACAATATCATCCTAATTCAACCAAAGTATATTATTTAACAATCAGTGCGCAACTGTACCATTAAATTCACCAAATATTCCTCCCAAGTCCATATTTAGAAACTAGACATTCCAAAATACAATTTACCACTTTCCAACCATTCAAAGTTCAAGTTACTAACCAGATTTCCTGCTAACAGTTCACTTAGCGCAGTGATTATTCACATCGCAATTGAGGTACTTCCCGAACTCCAAATCTCATGAAAATTTACAGGCTATTTTCCAACACATAGAATTCCCATGGACGAATTTTGCACAGCACCTTCCAGACCGTAGCCTAAAACAGGGACTACTCCAATTGTAACTTATGTGTCTACCTTACCAAACCAACCAATAACTCTATAATCACTAAGCCAACATCAATACAAAACAAGTATGCTATGAACCACTGAAGTTCCAACATAATAGAACCACAAAACATCAACACAAAGAGTACAAACTATCACCACAAACATGCTTGTACTTGGCACATATTATGAAACTCAATTTATCAACCTCATATCACCAATTTCAATCATAATTATGAACATACATAAGCAAGATATCACCTTACTAAGCTGAAGAACTACTCCACTGATTAAACTTTAATATTTTTGTATCCTCTTCATCCCCAAGCCGAGCTCTACAACTTTAATGAAGGCAACTTAGGCGAAAGATGTAATTTTTCCCTTCAAACCCTAGCTTTCTCTCTTTATAATGACCTCTCTCTCTCTCTCTCTCTCTCTCTCTCTCTCTCTCTCTCTCTCTCTCTCTCTCTCTCTCTCTCTCTCTATATGTAGGAAGAAGATGAAAACTGAATAAGGGGATGAACTAATCCCTTTTCTCCAATAATTTTAACTCATTAATCAGCCATAGCAAGCTTGAGGTGGCAAGTTGTAGAAAAGTCAAACATTGTGTGCCCTAATTTGATTGGTTTTGGTCACTAATTATATGATTAAGCTAATTAAATGTGATTAAGTCTAGCTAAACATGTTTAGTATCCCTTAATCTTGATTAGAGTAGCTAATCTTACTTAAGTTTAGTTAATCATAATTAATCACGCTAATCTCAACTTAATCGGATGGTTAACGGGTGATTTAGGAACTTTAAGGGCTAGTGTAAAACTTGAAATATTGGTGAGGTGTTTAGCGTTAATAACTCAATCTTAAACCCAATTAACCCTTATTAACTCTAGCTAATCATTACTACGTGACATTATGCTTATTTACCACGAATTATAGCTCATTAATCAAGTTGGAATCAAAGAAAATCGAGTATTACAAGTTTAGGGGGTCAAGTTACATTTTTTTGAAACTTCCAGGTCAAGGCACATATAAAATAATACTAACATAACAAAATGTATGTAATCACAATTAATATGCATGGAAAATCTTGGGTATTACATAAGCTGGAA
>JACONP010000095.1:0-10851 GCA_016624345.1 Platycodon grandiflorus
AATACTGTAGGAGAGGTAAAGCTAAGAAAGTATGTAAGCAAGTAATTTGCATGTACCTTATGATGCTCATGGGGTGTTTATTTATAAGGAGATAAGCCATAATCCTAGTTAGTTTCGAGTTGGGAGAGATATGATTAATCCCATGTCCTTCGGATTATGTTTCTTTATCGCTTAGGATCTGGTGTGTATAGAGTCATGGGACTCTTCCAGCGAAAGGTGATTCCGTGAAGGACCTCGCCGCCGAGCGGGCTATATCGAGGTGCTCCTGTATGCTCCCGTGTCGCCGATGTAGTCAAGGTCGGCTCGGTATGTTCGTGTCGCTGATGCCGATGAGGTCGACGGGGATGTTCCCAGTCACACGCGCATCCTCAGACGGCGGCTGGGAGAGTATATTGGTGAGGTGGGAACCGTCAGATTGTGATTTCCGTGTCGTCATGTTCGAGGTGGGCGATGTCATCTCTGCTTGCCCAGTGGAGCCTATGAAGCCGCTGGATGTCCGACACGTGTCCAAAGGTGAGGTCGCTCAAAAACAAACCGGATGCACTCGGATGCAAATGGTCGGGCCTCAAGATTTATAACACAACATTCCTCTTAAATATTTCACCGCATAGTCAAACTCGATTAATAGCATCTAAACTCGCTATAGACATCGTCTACTTGGAATCCATACAGTTCAAGTCTCTTTGTAAGAGAAATATAAATTGATAGCATAGGTTTATTCATCCCCCCTCTAGCCTATCTGTAAAGCGCAATACGATTCCTTACAACTTACAAGTAAGCCAAATTATTTCCTTTGTGGAACCCCCCTATGGGATTAACAAATGGTATCATAGTATATACCATTAAGGGACCAATAGGATGCACTTGGGTGACAACTCAATCGAACCTATATTGCCCTGATTCCTAAAACTGAAAACCCTTCTAAATCTAAGGAGTTTAGACCCGTCAGCTTATGCAAAAAAATTTACAAAATGATTTCAAAAACTCTTTCCTTGCCTTTTCTCATCATTAACCATGCCCAGATCCTCTCTCTCTCTCTCTCTCAAGATTCATTGAGTTTCAAACATACACCCTACAAAATTTAAAGTGACAACGACACTCTTCATGAATCGATTGATTATGGTAAGGGATCAAGGCATATGTTGAGTCTAGAAGTGATATCGAACAACACCATTCTGCCATGTCTCCGCCATCACCCAACTATTAGAGATATAACATGAAAAATATAATTACAGAATAGAAAATACAATTTAGATACACAATTTAAATGTTTACTGGATCAATTTTACTGATGATAGCAAGGCTGCTGATATAGCGTTTGTTATAGAAGGCTGCTGTGGCTAATGCATTGACTGATCGTTGTTTAAACTGGCTGCTAAAGTAGGTTGCTGATGGTTAAAGTTGGGTGTCAAGTAGGTAACCGATGACCGCTGCTGATGAAAACCCGAGGCCTATGCTACGCACGCTTCTTGAAAAGATTCGCCCTCCACTTCAAGCATCGCTTGGAGGTTTTCTTGTGAGCGATTGTCTCCCAGGATACAACGAAACAACCAAATAACCTTAACAGTTGAGGTTCAGGCGAATTGAATCGTGCTCAAACTGTATCACCAAGACACTATCGCAAGAGGACTCCAAAGAAGGACTTTGCAATATGCAATGCAAGAGAGGAAGAAAGATTGGTGGAAATTTTTTCCCGTGTCTCACTGTAGATTTTGTAAGATACCCAAATTTCGATAATTTTATAGTTATATTATTATTATAAGTTAAAAATAGTGATTTATATTTTTGGGCCAAACTTTAATTTATTTTGGGCCTAGTTTGTTGGGTACTCAATTGATTAATTGATTTTTGTTTAATTTGAATTTGGGCTTGGCCCACTAGTTTTTAAAAGGTAGGGCTTCTCTAAGTTATGGTGTAATAATAGAGAACGGGTAAAAACTTTAAAACAGAGAAAAAGGGGCGTCGTCCGTTTTGGGGTCGTTGACGAACAGTTAGTCGCGGATGATGGAGAGGTGTGGAACGACTGAGTGAAAGCCATGTTAATGGCATCGACCGGTAGGAAGGTGGAAGGGTCGGGCAACCACTATAAAAAGAGATCTTGGCTCCTCTTAGATGAGTTTCCGTGCAAACAGAGGGAGAGAGCTGCTGTGACTTCTCCGAGGGATTAAGGTGTTCGGGCGTTCGCGAATCGGCTTAGCGAGAGTTTCCGGCGTATACGAGGGAGGTAGGCAACTCGGGCAATTCAATTTTTGAAGGTAAAGTCTTGAGATCTCTCGGTATATTTGAATGATTTTAGTAATAAGGGAGTTTGGGGGTGGGTTGATGTCTGGGCGTGCAGTGTCAGAAGAGTGGAGAAGAAAAGAAAAAAATATATATATGATAGTACACTGGTGCGCCGGGGGAATGAAAGGAAAGAAGAAAAAAAAAGAAACAGAGAAGAAAAGAGGAGGAAGAGAAGAAAAGAGGGAGAAGGAAAGAGAAGAAGAAAAGAAAAAGAAAAGGGGGAAAGGGGTAGACTAGGTGTGTGTGTGGTGTGTGTCAGTGTGTGTGTGTGTGTGCTGGGCGTACTGGGTGTGTGTGTGTCGGGGGGTTGTGTATGTGTGTGAGTTGGGAAGATTTAGATTTTATTTATTTTGTGTATAAAAATAAAATATTTTACTAGCTTAAATAATATTTTATGTATTAATAAAAAGAACCAAATACTTTGTTCCATTTTGACTAAGTCTTAATATTTAAACTACTGTAATGCTTAATATAATTTTATAGTATAACTTTATAGTTATATTAATAATACTATTTTAGTCCATATTTGTTTGTACCGTAATTAGTTTATGTATTTGATTTTAACATTGGCCATTGTTGTGAGTCGTAGAAATTAACAATTAGAATAACGATAGCTAATAGTCGTGTTACATTCGACTTTTAGACTTTGGCAAGCAGCAGTAATGGTTTCATTTCACAAAGCTATGTTTTCGCTTCGATAAGGTAAGTGATTATACCTCTTTTAAGTATTTGAATTATATTCTCATTCGATAGGCTTCCGCTGTATTCATGTTAATAAACGTCATTGTATACGCTATACCCAACTCTTGTGTCGGTAATTGTTTTGAACTCCGTCGCACCGTTTCTTTCTCAAATCATATTATGACTTATCGTTAATCTTACGTACGAATCTTTGTCTTATGAGAAATATATTTTTGTGAAAACCATTCAATTGTGATATATCTCAACTTTGAATCTATGATGTACTTTATTGAAAATCTTACTATGATCACTAAGTCAAACAACGTCATGGGTACTACTGCACAACGAGATACAATTGTTACGAATACTTTACACCACTGGCCCATGGTGCGGTTATCCAGATATACCCTTTTATTTATACGAATTTGTGAATCATCAAAACTCTTTGAATCATTTGGTTAATTAAGGTCTTGAGACCACTTATGTGATCATAGTGTTCGTGAGTTGGACGCTATCTCCAACTGGTATGACAGTTGGCGGTAGTTATACCTCTCGTAGTCATTTTGCAATCTTTAGCCTTCACTTGGAATTCTGTTTGCTCATATGATATTATGAGTATCTGCGAAGTTGCTTGCTTCCAACCGGTATGGGGCGGTTGGCGGTCATTTGACCTCTCGCTATGTTTTTGTCTCTTGTCTTTCGTTTGAAATATCGTATTTATATCTATTATATTGCTTTGGACATTTACTTCTTTGATTAATGATTATTTCATGTTACGGATGATGGAGAATCATCCCTTTTGTTATTTGATCGATAAACCATTTTGACTAATCGTTTTCTCTTGAGTTAACTCCTCCTTAGAAATCGGAGGGTTGTATATGAACTTCTTGCATTGTTCGCTCATCCTTTCTACTCTTTTCTTTCAGGACTTTAGTAGGTATGGGAAACCCTTGGGCCAGTGGGCGTCGGCGAGGCGTTGTTAAAATAGATGTTCTATTTAAATCCTTATTTTAGTTTTGGAATTTGTTATGACTCAGGTTTTGTTAAACTCTGTTAAGTTCGAGATTTTATAGTACTTCATTTACGAAGTTTGATTATGTCGGTGAAGTTGTTAGGATGTTTAAATTCAATGGTTTTAATTACTACGTATTGGGAATAGCATCGGTTAGTGTTAATTGAATGGTGGCGTGGCCAAAGTGAGACACGAAAAGTCGGTAGAGTTTGGGTTTGATTTGACCCGATATTTAAACTCGTCAAACCAAAAGCTGTTTCCACCCAATTACTCTCATAATTAAAAGTAATGATTTGCAGTTACAAATCTGGAGAAATCAAATATGTTATTAAGTCTCTACATAAAGGCTGTGAGGAGTTACTTTTCTGAACAAAATCAGAAAATAAATAGCAAAACGTGGCTTAGTCTAAGGGGCTTGATTTAGTCCGATATTAGTGTCAGTGTTTGCATCTGAGTCCAATGCGGACCTCGAATTGAAAGTGGACTCTCGAATCGAGGCGGCGAGATTTGCACTGCAAGCGTGCGCGAGAAAAGCGTCTATATCTTCGTTAGGAGAAAGGAGCTTGTATATAAACTAGCGTTGTTTTCTTTATTTCGATGTGGGACAAACCCACTTTTCCAACTTTAACCCACCTATTTTTTGGCTTTAATATCTCAATCACCCAAACATTATTTTGGACAAATAAATATATGATTTTGATGTTCTTACCGAGTAGAACACATTTCTACAATTATTTTTGTCATTCGACAAACGATCCACTAAGAAATTTACAAACTAAGATGCACAATTTCCTTCACTTTTTACAATTTTTCCAACACCGACCACCTCTTCTCCACCTACCTCCACAAATTACCTACCTTAAATCTATACCCACCGCTTTTAGCAAAGAATCGAAGAATTTGCTTCCCAAAAAATTAGCTTTCGGACTTAAAATTAAATATATTCAGTACCCATCTTTAATTGCAATCGAAATCATGTCGGTCTCACCAACTCATTCCTCTTGTGAGATCCCGCCACGGCGCCACCAATCCAACACTTGCCTACATCTCTTCAGATAAAGAAACACTTGACAACAACAACGACTAACAAACAGAATGGCCTTGAGTCTTTGCTAGCGAACAATGATTTTCCAATTCCCGACGAACATATTTTTTTTCCATATTCTGGCAACAAATTTTGTAAAAAAAAATAAAAAATATAAAAAAAGAAAGATGAAATTAACATGATATGTCCTTCTATATATGCCGAAAAAAAGAAGAATTTTGGGATAGGATCTTTCAATCACCGGAATGCACGACGGACGTGGTGCTATTGGGATTCCACCGGCGCTGGTGAACTTGGATACCTCTCAATTAACCAGCCCCTCTCCGGCTGCTCTCTTTTGCAGTTTATCGATTTTTTTCAACACCAATTTCGCTTTTAATCTTTTTCCTCGATTTCTTTCCACCAATTTCTTTCCCTTGGATTTGATATTGATGAGTGATTATAAGAGTTAGTGTGAGATACAAAAGATAGAGAGAGAAATATAACGGATAGCAAGAGAGAGAGAATTAAAACCAAAAATAAATTTGAAAATTTGAAAGTAGTAAAATACCCTCACATGTTTGTTTCTGTTACTATTTGTAACGTTTGTTAGCGCAAGGGTGTTAAGTGAAACAAATTTATACGTGAAATGTTACTTAGGCACAAACTTCAAATTAGTGTAAAGTGAAATTTGGTGGATACTATGAATTTTTTTATTTTATGTTTTGGCCTTGTTTTTAGATTCTCCTCAAATTATTTATAAATAATACTCCCTCCGTCCCTAAATTATTGTCTTCCTTTCCTTTTTCGTCCGTCCCAAAATAATTGTCTTGTTTGAAGCTTTCCTTTTTAGAACATCACTTTTACTATTTTACCCTTACTTTTTCTTCCAACTTTAATTATGGGCCACATACACATGGGCATTAAAGGAAACAACACACTTTTTCAATACTATTCCAATATTAATAATCAAGTCAATTGAGTTTTCTTAATCCGTGTGCCGGGTCAACCCAGACAATAATTTAGGGACGGAGGGAGTATTTTTTATATAATTTTATGTTATCTTCTCATCCATTATTCGAGTTTGTTATTGGTATGTGGATAATTAGCTCCCGTAAATTAAATATGCTATAAAACGTTTATTGAAACTTGAACATCATCTTTTGATTCATTACTCTAAAGTATCATGTATACATTAATCTACTACGTTATTATTGTGAGTCAAGAATTGTGTACATGAAAATCAAATACTAAGGCTAAGTGTCATCTTCTGTTTGCAGATGACACTATGTTCTTCTTTAAGGCTAAGGAGGAAGAGTGCCTTGTTATAAATGGTATTCTTCAGAAATGAAAGAGCGGCGGGTTAGGCGATAAATTTGAACAAATCTGGGATTTTGTTTAGTAGTAACGTTTCAGTCAATCAACGACAACGCATCTCTTCTATCTTAGGAGTTTCGGCAGCTTTGGATGCAGAAAGATACTTAGGTTTGCCTTCTGTTGTGGGGAAAATAAGAAGCAAATTTTTTACTATCTTAAAGAGAGGGTGTGGCAACTTCTCAAGTCTTGGAATAACAAGACGTTATCTAAAGCAAGTCGATTAGGATATTCTTATAGTCTGTTGCACAATCCATCCCAATTTTCTGTATGTCCACTTTCCTCCATCCTTCCTCTTTGGAATATGAGATTCAGAGGATGATTAATTCCTTCTAGTGAGGGCGTAAGAATAATATTTCAAAAGGGATTAATTGGATGAGATGGGAGAACCGTTGCATCGGAAAGGAGTTTGGTGGACTTGGTTTTCGGGACTTATATGGCTTTAGTTTGGTAATGCTAGGGAAGCAAGAGTGGCAGCTCCTAATTGACCCTTATGCTCTAGTTAGTCGTATCTTCAAAGCTAAATACTATCATAGAGGGGATTTTTTGAACGCCAATCTTAGGCAAAATCCATGTTTTACTTGGCGTAGCATCTGGGCTTCACGGGTATTGAGGTTATAGATGGCATATTGGAGGTGGTAGTGGGATCAACATTTGGCGCTAATCTCGGGCATACGTAGTTGGGACATTGTGTTGCTCGATGACTTTTTATTTCCAAGAGATGTGGCTGAATTTATAAGATTAATTCCTCTCGTGGCATATTATTCTCCAGATAGTATTATTTGGCATTTTATCAGCAATGGGGATCACATGATGAAATCTGATTATCGATTGTTCACTGATATCGCAGGTGACTTTGCAAATGGTGTAGTGCAAGGTGAATGGAAGACTCTGTGGAATACTAAGGTCCCTCCTAAGGTAAAGCACTTTTTATAGTGTGCATGTCATGGTTGTTTGCCTAACAAAAATAACCTCATTTCTAGAGGTGTTAGCGTTCCTATGGGTTATGTGCTTTGTGACGAAGATGAGGAGCATATACTTGGCATTCTTTTGTCCTTTCGCTCGAGATTGCTGGAGACATGCCAATCTTCTTGAACTACCTAAATGTCCACAAGAGGGTATACTTGTCTTTTCACTAAAAGCAACTTGAGGATTGGGGGCTCATCTTAGGCTGGCGTATAATTAATCCACCTTAGATGGTCGGCGACCAATCCACCGAATGATTGTGTGGCGATCACATGTTTACTCAAACAACGTAAGCCACGCAAAGGAATTTGCCACGTGGATGCCAACTCGTAAGAGGCCGCGTGTTTTCTAGAAAGAGGCTTGGGCACGTTTCCCAATGCCTAGCGACTCTACTAAGTTCACTATAAAGGGAGATTCGGTCTCGATGCAAGGTACGGATAATTACGCACATTCTCACACATGACACATACCTAAAAGCGAAGCTATCTCACTCTCAGGGAGGCCCAGCACCCGGCCCGGCAGATTACTACCATTACTATTGATGAGCTTCATAGTGCACTATGGAGTGTTCGAACAACGAAAGGGCGATAGGGAAACACCGTTCGGTTTAGCATATGGATCAGAGGCTATGGTAGAGGTCGGTCTCCCATCGTTAAGGGTCTTGTCATATGACGAGCATACTAATGAGGCGGCACGGTTGAGAGAGTTTTGGATTTATTGGAAAAAAAAAGGATGGATGCTCGACTAAGGATGAAGAATTATAAAAGAAGGCCACGACGCGTCATGACAAAAAGAGTGAACCCGCGTACATTTTCGGTAGGCGGGTGGTAAGGAAAATTGAAGCAACGAAAAGCAGGCGAATCAAGACAAGTTCTCACCTAATTGGGAGGGACCTTATCGTGTCACCAAGATAGTTAGGGAGGGAACTTACGGGTTGGAGACCCAAGAGTGTAAAGAGCTCAAAATCCTTGGCACGATCATTTTAAGAGGTTTTATCATTAAAGTCAAAAGCATGTTTGTCATTGTTTCATAGAAGTTATTATTCATCAAATAATTTTGATTTGTTATAAAATGAATCTAATGATTGTTTTCTCATTTAAACATCACTAATGAATGTCGCGAGCAAAGGTTCAAAGCGATCACGCCACAAAATTAAGGCAAGGCGGCCAAAGAAAGATAGACATGCACCGGCATAAAAGGCGAATAACCAACCAGACAAAGACCCGCTTAGCGGGCACACGGTCTCGATCGCGACGACTACTCAAAGAAGGGAAACATAGCTACGGGGCCTAAGCACCAAGTCAAAACATATAAGTGAAAACAAGTTAAAGTAAGCGAGAGCGCATGACGAGGCGATTGAATATGTAAAAATGCGGCATCTAAAAATAAGAATGCTTGCTCAAATTAAATCGGTGATAAATTCAAAGCGACCACAACCAAGATTAAAGTATGGGAGCGAGGATAAAGTTAAGCATAAAATACGATGGGACTCCCACTAAAAAAGAGAGTAAAATAAAGGTGTTTGGAAATATTTAAAGGCACGATTTCCCACAAAAAGCTCGGCGGCAAGTATCTAACTTCGCCGGTCGCCCGCATCTACATCAACTCCTTTGTTTCCATCATCGACCAAGTAATCCTCGCCACGGATTCTTCATTGTTATCAACTCTTTTGCCTCAGCGTGGCAAGGGCGGCGGTGTTGCCCGCGGTTTCTTTTCGGCTTGCACACAAAGTTCCATGTTGCGCGAGCATGAGGCGACCACACGGGAAGGCGTCATTGTCGTCTTTCTCACGGTTTTGCGAGTCCTTGGAGTAAGGGACCGTAGCGTGGCGGATCGGACTTGGAGGCCATATCTATGTTCAAGCTTCCAGGCATCAAGTTCCTCCATTTTACCTTCTCCGTCACGTGGTGATCGGGCGTGATCGACTCGGTTGTGAAAATTCTCCAAAACAAAGGGCGGGTTGTTCCTTGAACTCTTGGCTCTTCTTATAGGCGTCAATCTCTCTTTTGGCGGTGGTGACCTTTTGTTCAGTTGGAAATTAACAAGTTAGTCTCTACCTCAAACTCTACTTCTCTCTCGGCAATAGCGGTGACCTTGGCTGCGAAAAGTGAGCTTCCTCAGCTTGTGGCGAGTAATTTCATGTTCCACGTGAGCATTTGAGGCTCGCGATGATTTTCCTCTAGTTCTTTGGCCATCTCATCCATCTTGAGTTAGAATTGCTGCGCGTGCGGTGGCCTTGTCTGCAAGCTTCTTCATCTCATCCGTTTACGCTGTCGGGAAGAAGCACTCACATCGGCACAAACCCAGAAGTCATCTTCGAAAAACACCAAGGAATAAAGTTAGAAATAGAAGAATGTATCAAAAAGTGAGAAGTCTTTAATGAAAATGAATGCATACCTACATTGCAGCAAAGCCTATTCGGGCCAAGGCACCCTTTTGGCCCACCGAGCTTATTGATGAGCTCAAGATTTTCATGAATTTTTCTTTTAATTTACTTTTATTTTGTGCTATTTTAGAGTTAATTATGCTTGAAAATATTATTATTTGTGTATTTATGCTTATTGTAGGTTTCCAAGTATAATCAAGCATTTATAAGGATTTTAGCACAAAGTTAGAGGCAATTTTGGGCTTTAAAGTTGAGCTTAAATTTATTAGTCAAAGTCCGTTAGTGTTCCAAGGCAAAATGGAGTAGCGGTGGGCTAACGGAGGCTAACGATGGACTTTTTGCAAAATTTGGAGGGAAGGATTTGGGAGCCAATATTAGAAGATAGGGGCACGGGCAATTAATGAAAGTTTTCATTAATGCGGTAAAGCCCCGACGCTACCCAGCGTGTCCTTGAAGCCCTTGGAGCTCGATCCGGCCCATCGCCCGCATCCGTTTCTCCTTCCATTCGACCCGTTTCACTCTGCATTCTCACCCATTTCCCCTTGACCCGCCGTCCAACCCGTGAACCCTTCATCAGGATCGGCCTTTGCCCGACCTTCTTTTCCTCCCATTTCAGCCCTTAATCTTCAATTTAATTTTCAAAATTCCCTTGGCTTCCCCACACTCAAAATGCCTTCTCTTTTAATCCAGCTCCTCATTTTTTCGGTAAGCCCCGTTTGAGTTGACCTCCCAAATGGGGCACCCGATACTCTCTCCCAAAATTCCTTCCACTCTCTCAAGATGTGATCATCATTGAAGGTTTGGAGCACCAAATTAAGTGCCAATGAAGCTACAAGAGATTTCAACCTCGGATTTCAACATTGTTTGGTTTAATTCTTCCACCCTTTATCTTAAGATATTTGTTGTAATTTCTAGGGTTGAAAATATCTTGTAAATGTGGAATTGGTTTGTGCTTTAATGATTTATGAAATGCAATTATTTTTCTATGTCGTTGTAGTGATTTAATTTGATCTCTCTCTCTCTCTCTCTCTATTTAGTATACAAGCATGCTAGGTTATTAATTTGTGGGCTTAATGCTTTTAATTAATTGGCCATTAATTAAATGATTTGAGAAATGTTTGGATC